>NSDO01000348.1:30946-92568 GCA_002286825.1 Lagenidium giganteum
GACGACACTCCGCCAGTGCCTGGTGACGACAACGGCAACGGTGTCCCTGACTCGTCGCCGATCGACGGCCAGGTCACCGCGCCAGACACCAACAACAACGGTGTGCCAGACTACTCGCCGATCGACAACATCGTGCCAGCAGGCGACGACACTCCGCCAGTGCCAGGCGATGACAACGGCAACGGCATCCCCGACGACTCGGCCATCGACGGCCAGGTGCCAGCTCCAGACGCCAACAACAACGGCGTGCCAGACTACTCGCCAGTGGACGTGTTTGTGCCATCGACGGACGATGTGACGGCGCCTACGGACGACACTCCGCCAGTGCCTGGTGACGACAACGGCAACGGTGTCCCTGACTCGTCGCCACTGGACAGTCTGGTGACTGCTCCTGATTTCAACGACAATGGTGTGCCAGACTATTCACCAGTGGACAACGTTGTTCCGTCGATTGAAGATGGACCGCCTATCCCTGGTGACAACAACGGAAACGGTGTTGTGGACGGTTTGCCATCAGACGACAAGGGCCCGTACACTCCTTACGCCGATTTGACGGTCACAGACGACTCAACATGGGATGTGCCGGCGTCTGGTGACCAACTGTACATGACCAAGGCGGAGTTTAAAGCAAAGATTGCTGCGCACTTTTCCGATGAGGTTGCAGATTTGATGCAGGATCTATCGTACGCGCAACTGGAGTTCAAGAAAGCCAAGGTTCTCGGCGACTTGCTCACTCAGTGCATTGAGTTGGCGTCCAACAAGGTAAGTTCTTTGCGATTGGTTTACTTCGTGACCGATGCTTACAAGGCCGTTGTTGGCAGTTCGGCTGGTACGGCGTGTACGAAGACCAGGATGTGTTCAACGATGCGGTGTCTTGGATTACGGACACATGCTTGGTCGTGTAAGCCGGGAAGTTTCAGGATACCAAATGTCCAGTGTGGACGGCGCATATTTGTTGCTGTAGGTCGTGCTCAGTATGCCCACAATGCATCTTTCTTAGCTTTTATTCTCTATTCTTCGATAGAAGAGCATGTAGGCTTCGCACCGAAGTACTTGCTCTTCTTCCACGACAGTCACTGTCGAGTCGGACACATAGTACCATCGACGGACAGGTGCATCGGGCGGTCCCAGCAATCGGCTAACGTACGCGACATAGTGACCCGAACGACGATTCCCCATGTGAACCACAGTCGCCATCAGTTCGTAAGTGCAGCGTTCTTGACCGCTGACTAGCATGTTGTCGCTGAGTCCAAGCGTTGCTGGAAATGACACATGGTGCGAGATTTTCTTGGTTCGACACAAGCGCTTCAAATGCAACACCAGCACCAAGGGAGTGCGAGCAATCATGTGTCGCATCGTGGCATCGCGCAATATTGGAGCTGCACCAGCGTCACCCTTGTCGGCGGAAGCACGCGAGCACTTTTCGCAGTCGTAGCCATTGCCATGACAGACTTCGAGCCTCGACACTTCGGCGAAAGCCTTCAGACAGTCCTGGATTGACACTGCGTCGTCGCGAGTGGCGCTGGGGATGGACAAGCTCAACTGGAACGAATCTTCGAATGACTTGCTTTTGTTCCCACAGTGAGCACAGGTCACAACGCTTTAATAACAGCCATCAAACTCAGAGGTGAGCTACGGACACGAACATAGTAGATGATGCGAGCAACACTTACTTAACCAGTTGTCCGCTGAACAAACGTCGCGCGAAGTTGTATGGGGCTCCAACGGGCACGATGTTGTTATCTTTCTCTGCTCTGGGGCCACTGGAAGATGCCTTTCTGACAGAAGCGGACCTGCCATTTCGGGACATGAGCATGTCGACTTCATCGAGCTGAAGGCGCTCGGCAAGCATCGATCGTAGCTGCTCAACCGTGGTGTCGTCCGCGACTTGCATCGAGATTGTCTGACCATCTTCAGTCTTGACAAAGATCTGCTTTGTGTTGGCGGAGCTACCGGTCGTTTTGTCAGCGTGACTGTCAGTGTCTTCGCCACTCGCCTTCGGCGGATCCAGTTCCTCATCGACAGCCCACAAGAAACTCAGCAGCAACTCGTGTGCGTCCTGTTGATTGTGGCCACGGAACTGACTAAACTTTCTGCGGATCTCTTTGAGTAGTGGACTGACAGTCAGCACCCGCGTCCGCTTGCCGGTGACACCGTCTTTCGCCTGCTTCTTGTCTGCCTTCGCTCTGCGCCCGGACTTGTTTCGTGGCTCGTCGTCGTCGGCATCGTCTGTTCCATCATCTTCAGGTTCAACGGGTCTGCTGCGGTCGTATCCTGCTTTCTTCTTGATCGTCTCATTCAGCAATCTGATGAAAGAGCAAGCAGCATCGCGTTGGTGTCAACGGGAGTTATCATCCTGGCAGGCCAAGTACAGGTTTCACGTACATGAACGTCGATGCGACGGGCACTTGGGGCTTCTCCAGCACTTCCTCCGAGAAATGGAGAGGGAAGTAATGCGCCGTCGTCACCATCGCTTGCGTGGCGGCGTTGAAGTAGCACGTGTTACCCAGGTTGGAAAACCCGACGACGCCTGTGGCGCGATTCTCCAGACTGCTCTCAGACTCGCTCGTTGCTTCATGCGTGAGTTTGTTTCCATTGCACGACACCACATCGCGACTCTTCTTTCGGTGGCACTTGTCTTTCAAAGATGCCGTTGTGGGCGGCGACGTCCGCGGCGTATCAGACTCGATGGTGTCCGACGCAGCGCCGTCGTGCAGCGGTGGCGGCGGTGGAGACACCGACTGTGAGTCGCTCGACAACACACTGCTCGATGTATACAGACGCTGCTTCCACTTGCGCTTGTTCTTGCTCGCGATCTCGATGAACGTCTCTTCGCATTCGCGTCGTTGCTGCTCGAGCTTCTCTGGCGCGTCCAAAATCTCTTGTTGACACGGAAAACACCTG
This sequence comes from Lagenidium giganteum, assembly GCA_002286825.1. Classification (NCBI taxonomy): domain Eukaryota; phylum Oomycota; class Peronosporomycetes; order Pythiales; family Pythiaceae; genus Lagenidium; species Lagenidium giganteum. Next base: position 33,851 of record NSDO01000348.1, read on the forward strand.
GATAATGCATATCACACCACACCCACCGCATACCACGCATGAGCCCAGCGATCTCGCACGGTAACGCGATGAAAACAAGACCTGCACGGACCAGAACGTGCGGTACGCCGCACGGAAGGACACAAAATGCTTGGGATGCAACCTGTCGCAACGCACGCGCGTGAGCCCGTCAGATCCACGCGGCAGCGCAGTCATCTCTCTGCATGGCGCTCACTGGAAGTGCTGCTTGAAGTGGTTCTGGCTGAGGCAGCCGACGAAGCCGCACGACACGCAGACACTCAGGTCTTCCCACGCGCCGGTTTCCTCCCAGCCGTTGCACGGCGTCGACTGTGCAGACACGGACGCGATGGAATCGAGCGATCCCTGCTGCTCCTGTGGTGGCGAGTGGTCGCCTCGCTTCTTGCCGCTGCCCTGGCGCGTGCGGTGGTTGCTCGGCGGGCTGGGAGCCTTGCACACCTGTGACACGCACCATCATCACCACCATCCAAGCACCCATGTGACACGGTCGCGGGCATACCTCACATGCAAACGCGCTGTGCTGGCGCAGGCCCCGCCGGAAGTCTGTCGGACGCAGCGCTTGCGCCACGTGCCGGCAGGTCTTGGCCTTCATGGCGATCCGCGCCCGTCGGCCGCCACCGCCGTCGCAGCCGTTGAGCTGTGCTCTCACAATGATAATGCTGATGGCTGGTTGTCGCATGAGGGGGCTCAGTGACACGCCAAGCCCGTCAAGCCGCAACGTGTGTCGTTTCGGTCATCAACTTAGTGAGCCTATCTTTTTTTGACTTAGTTATAGTGGAACGGACGATATCACTGAGTGGGTGGAGTGGTGCACGACCGGTGTTATAATACTTAGTACACTGAATGCTAGGATTCATGGCATGAAATGCATGCATTGCTCGCTCTTGGAGAGAAACACGTCACCTCAGCTTTGGCGCAAGATGGCCGACTTCATGTACAGCTCGTACAGGTCGGCGCGCTTTTGGAGGTGCTCTTGCATTGGACCGAGCAGGCGCTTGAATGTCTTGCGGTCCAGTACTAGGCACTTGGTTTTCCGGATCGCAGACACCGTCGCCATGCGGACGTCGTGCTTGATGAGTGCGAGCTCGCCGAAGAAGTCACCCGAGCCCAGACGAGCCGACACTTCCTTGCCGTCCTTGGTGCACATGACTTCGCCGTCTTCGACAATGTAGAAGTCGTCGCCTTGTGTGCCTTCTTCGAGAATGACTTCGTTTGCTTCAAAGAACTTGACGCGCAAGGCGTCAGCCACGATCATGCGTTCGTACGATGACAGTGTCGAGAAAATTGGTACTTGGTCCAAGAAGTCCAAGTACAGCTGCCGCTGCTTGATCGTCGTTGCCATCAGCACGCGTTTGAATGTGATGCGATCCAGCGACCAGCACTCGCAATCGCTCGAAGCCACGATCGTAGCTGCACGCGGAGCGTCATACAGCAGCGCTAGCTCGCCGAAAAAGTTCCGCTCAGATGTGCCATCCAATTCGCCAACGACGCGGCCATTGATGCGGACCTCACACACGCCGCTGTCTACGATGTAAAACAGGTCGCCGGTGTCACCCTGCCTGATGATGGTCTCGCCCTTCTTGACAGCCACATACTTCATTGCCTTCACTAGGATCTCGAGCGTTTCCTCCGACACGTTGGAGAAGAGCAGGTTGCGCCGCACGGACCGACGGATGGCCTGCTCATCCTGCTCGCTCTTGGCGTGCACCGGCGGCGTCCATGACTTGTCGACAGGCACATACGAAGACACCACGGAGCGGCGATGCCGCGCACTCATCGGACCAAGGCGAGACGCGATTTCACCCATGTCGACATAGTGGTCGCGGTCATCGGCCGAGTCACCCTCTTCGTCCGTGGATGCCTTGTCATCCTCCGAGTCCGACCAGCACTTGTCGTCGCCGTGCTTGGAGTCCGACTTGAGCGTCTTGAGGTTGATCTTGCCGACGCAGTCGTCGTGCTGCTTGGAGCTGAGCTTGGTTTCCGCCATGCACACGTCCTTGTCATCGCTGTCCTTGGAGGGCATCGTGCCCGCTTGCTCACCTGCAAATGCCTGACGCGGCGACGCAAATTTCGATCTCCGGCTGCGTCGCTGGGCACATGGCGGCCTCACTGCCGCTCACTGTGCTCCAGCAGCGGCCTCCCATTCTGAGGCGAATAAGACGCATTTGGCGCTCCACTCAGCTGGCTGCAGCCCTTCCTCCTCCATCAACGTGACACCCATGCGAGGAGGACGAGGAGGTGATATGGCTCACCTCACTGATGGGCACCTCAATAGAGAGCTCTTTGCCCAAAATTAAAACTCCCAAAATGCTGTATATACCACCGACGGTGCGCACCCCCTGTCGCTTGACCGTGCTTATAGTTATGTCGTGCGTGACCATTGGGAACCTGTGGCAACCAGCCAGCCCACAGACCGACCCATGATCAGTCACGCACTCACATTGAGGGACGGATGGAGAAGAAGAAGAAGGTGGTGGTGGTGGTGTGCAAGCGCTGCCGCTGTGTGAGTGTGTGTGCGCGTCCGGTCTCGCGCCTGCCGTCGCGCCAGCCCACGGCTTTGCGCAGTCGTCGTGGCACGCCAATCCACGCCGACGGCCAAGTTCAACGTTGCATTGCGCGTTATATTGGCACTGATTGGCTGCTTGGGCGGCTCTCGTGTGCTGATTGGCCGGTTCGCGGCGTCTTTTACGTCCAATGCAACGGCTCGAGGCGTTACTTTCTCTCGCAACTTGCACCGCAGAAGCGGTTGGGGCTGGCTGGGCCGCTGTCACCACCCACCCGAATGGCCCGCAACATGCGCACGGGAAGGAGGGAACTGCGGTCCCAGTCAAGGCCCCAGTCGAGGCTCCGCTTTGGCTCGGGCGGCAGAACGCAAGTTGCACGAAGCGCGAGAAATAGCGGCGCACCTGAGCTATCAATACAGCCACCGCGTGCATATCTTCGCTGCCGTGGAGCTTGAAGAAGGCAGGAGCCCCCAGCACCACATCAGCCAAACAAGCGAGCGAGCATTCCGCAATTGGATCGACAAGGCACGAACCAGTCAGTCAGGTTGCCCACGTAGCAGCAGTACCAGTAGCAGTATGACGACGATGACGATTGAAGCGGCCAAGAAGCAGATTGCCGTGCAGCTCAAGGAGCAGGAGCCGTCGGCCAAGCAGCAGCTGCAGAGCAAGAACAAGGCCACGCCCGGCAAGAAGGAAGAGGAGTTCCGCAACTACACGGACAGCGACCGCCAGGCCACCGTCGAGCGCCACTACAAGCTCATGCGCAAGAACCAGACCATGGCGTTCTACGAGAAGATGCAAGCCAAGTACGGCAACTTCTCCAACACCAAGATGACCATCTGGGAAGCGTTCCAGGCGCTCAAGGGCTACGTCGACTCGTCGGATCCAGACTCGTCGTTGCCCAACTTGGAGCACATGCTGCAGACGGCCGAGGGCATCCGTGCTGCCGGTCACCCTGACTGGTTCCAGCTCGTTGGACTGCTGCACGACATGGGCAAGATCCAGTATCTCTGGGGTGCAAAAGAAGACGGCCAGGAAGGTACGGCGGAAGGCGATCAGTGGTCTCTGGGCGGCGACACGTGGGTGCTCGGCTGTCGTATCCCCGACACGACGGTCTTTCCAGAGTACAATGCTCTGAACCCGGACATGCAGGATCCGCGCTGCAACACGGAGTATGGTATTTATCAACCTCACTGCGGCATCAGCAACCTTCGGTACGCGTGGGGCCATGACGAGTACATGTACCAGATGCTCAAGTTCAACAAGACCACGATCCCGGAGGAAGGCCTGGCGATGATCCGCTTCCACTCGTGCTACCCTTGGCACAAGGAGAAGGAATATCAGCACCTGATGGCCGAAGGAGACGAAGACCTCTTGGACTGGGTGCTCGAGTTCAACAAGTTTGACCTCTACACCAAGGCGGATAAGCGTCCAGACGTCAAGGAGCTCTGGCCTTACTACCAGTCGCTGATCGACAAGTATCTGCCGGGCAAGCTGTGCTGGTAAACTGCACTCGGGACTGGCTGCCAGTCAATCCTCGGACGACGACGAACAGCGGCGGCGACAGAGCTGTTGCTGTTGTCGTTGTTGTCAGCGTGTATGAGCCGTTTCTAGATGAACGTGGCGGTCAAGGAGCCGCTGTGAAGATCTGGAGGAGGACGTGATGCATCTGTATCTCAAAACAAGGCAGGCAACGACGCAAGAGGCAGGTTGCCAGCTTAGAAGAGGTGTTGTCTGTCGATATTTATGATGATCATCTCGCCCATGCATTCTCTCGCGTCTCCCTCTCTTTGCCTTTCCCGGGAAGGTGATTGATGCGCCATGACCACGCCACGCCACGGCATCAACAGCCTGGCCTTGTTATTCCGCTAACTCCTCCGCACGAGACACACTCGCTTCAACATCAATGGGAATCTTCCAGTCCGTCGCGCTTTGGTCGCTGATTGCGAACATGTTTGCTGCCTCACCACCTCGCATTGGCATCCGAATCGGCACCGCCCAAGACCGCACCGACAGCCGCTCCACGTCAGCAGCAACAGCACACAACCGAACCAACGCTGGGCGCGAGAATGTCTGATGACGAGTCGCAAGGCGTGTGCATTATTTGTTTCTGTGAAGAACGACTGTGGGCACCGGTCTACTAGGCCTCGAGAGAACAATCCAGCAACTGCGGATGTGTGTGCGCACAGCGTGTGGCTTCCAATATTATGAACAGCAAGTTGATTACCAAATTGTGATTGAACGGCGATCGCTGTGTGTTCCTATGCTTGCTTGTTGGCTTTGGCTTCTCTTCTCGCCGCATCCTGCAGCAACTCTGTGTCCACTTCACCCGCAGGGATTTGCACATAGCGGATGACGCTGCCACGGATGAAGCAGTGCTTCATGTTCATCTGCATGTCCACACCGTCACATACGTCAGTTCCCAGCACGCGCCGCTTCAACTCAGCCAAACCACCCCACACGCACCAGCTGTGGGAACTTCTCGGCGTCCAACACGGACACGTTCAGCAGCTTGATGTTGAGATACTGGTCCACCGAGTGGAGCGTACCTTGCAGCGCCACGTCGTTCTTGAGTTCCACGGCGACCTGCTTGCCCACAAGCGTCTTGAAAAACGAATAGAACAACTGCACCACACCCGCCACAGCAAAATTCAGCACGTCCATCGTCTGCATCCGCCCCCAGACGGCAGCAGCGGCCACCACCGCCGTCACAATCACATCACCATCGCTCGTTATCTGTTGTCCGTCGGCTCGTGCTCGATGCTTTCCACTCCCCAATCCAAAGCCCACGTGCCTTCACCCGAAAACCCAACCACCCAAACCTCCAACCACCCACCGACTCCCAGGCAACTTCCCACGTGTTAACACATCGTATCGTACTTAATCGGGAGTTCGTGTGGTTCGACAACCTCACTCGAGCAGCCACGGCCGCGACCGACGCCACCGCAACATGGGCCATGAGGAGCACGCGCCGGTGGAGAGCGACGCAGCCGAGGCCGTGGCAGTGAGAGCGACGAGCGATGACAACGCGTACGTGCAGCAGTGCCACCGCACGCTGGACGACGCCGAGGAGAGCTGTGTGCCCGTGCTGGACGACGTGCTGGACGACATTTTCGACCAGCTGCGCGTGCAGGACGAGAACGAGCGCGTGTTCCACACAACGGCGCGCTTGGCCACCGAGCAGCTCTGGGACGCCGTGTGCATGGGCGGCATGCCGCCGGAGCCGTCGCTTGACCAGATCGACGCTGGGGGCCACGACGCCGACGCGAAGCTGCAGTACGTCAAGACGAACCCGGACGTGATCGACAGCCAGAACAACACGGTCGTCATGTCGCCGCGGTGGAACCCGACCAAACGGAAGCGACCGCGCACGCAAGTGCTGGGTGTGCCGCCGCTGCCGTTCCTGCGGGCGCTGTTGGAGGCGTTTGTGGACCAGGCTCCGCTCGTGCACCAGCTGTTGAGTCGCTCATCCCACAGCATTCACGTCGTCGCCACGAGCACGACAGACGAAGGACGCAGCAAAACCAGCGACTGGGAGCTGCCGTGTACTGCGCTGACGCTGTTTCTCGACGATGTCGTCAAGGAGCTGGAACTCGACGTGCTTCCAAGTGCCGTCGACTACGTCGTGCACACGAATCGATCGATCCTGGACAAGAAAGCCAAAGCCCATCTGCATCTTCAGCTCGAACAGATCCGCAACATGGTACACAAGGCAGTGATGACGGCGGATCAGGCGGTATCCCAGGCCGCAGCCGCATCGGGCACGACGGCTGTGGCGCCGCTGAGCAAGCTCGATCGATCCATGACGTCGCCACGCATTTTCCAGCAGACCGAAGTGACTGAAGTGTCACCGCGAGCCCAGGGTTGGCAAGAGGAAGATCTGTTGTACTCGTGCTACGATGAAGGTCGCAAGCCGACACCGACGCMGGTTGATCGGTACGCACCTGGAGCGATCAAGCAGCGCGTGGTCGCCGTTCCGACCGTGTCGGCCAGAGCGTTGGCATCCAAGATCCTGATGGCGCTCAAGGCGACACCACCGGATAACACGCAGTGGGGAATGCTGCGAAAAAAGGTCGTGATGCACGGCAACACGCTGAGCATCGCTGTGGAATCGACCATGAGCCTCGACGCGATCAATGAAGGCTCGAAGCCGTCTTCGGCGTATGGCTGGGCGCCGGCGCGGCTGAAGAAGCAGCCGACCCAGGGCATGCTCAAGCACTCATCGCATGCGCTGATGAAGCAGTCGACTCGTGCGCTGTTCAAGAAGGACACGACTAAATCGCTGGCGTCCAAAGAGTCGACCAACCACTTGTTCGACGCCGAGCCCGACACAGCAACGCTGACCAACATCTTTTCGCTTGGAACGCCTCGTCAGCTATCGGCAGAAGAGATGGCGCGACGAAACGACATTCTTGCAGTGTTGGAACGACAGGAGCAGCACGCACAGCGCCGTCTCGCAACGGCGTCGATCTTGTCCATGTCGATGCCCCCGTTCCCGTTGCATGCACCGAATGGAGCGATTGCCGCCCACGAACGAGAGTTCCAAGCATACGTTGCACAGAACTCCAGCATTGTCGTGCCGGCAGAGTCACATCCGTACAGCCCCACCAAGCCAGCGAATAAAGGCGGTAAACGCGCGGAAAGTCGGAAACAATTCGAGCTGGGCATGTGCCAACCGGACGTGCACATTGCAGATGGCAACACACACACAGATGCGACGCAGGACAAGACCATCATTTCGCCCATTCGACGAGCGCGTCTACGGGATCCACGCGACCATCAAGGAGGCAAGAGCGCCGCTAACTCACCCACCAACACCAAGCTCAGTCGGCTCGACACGTTGGCGTCCAGTCCTCTGGTCTCGGACGTCGGTCCACCCACAGCCCATCTGCCCGAGATTGATACATCCAGACTGGCAGCAGGCGTCCGCGCTGTCGTTCGCGGTGTTGAGAAGCGAGGACCGCGGCAGAATCCAAGCCGGGAATCTCGTCTCAAGTCGCATAACTACAAGGTAAGTCGTGTCGCGTTTCATGCTTGTGTCGGACGTCGCTGAGCTAACCCATGTGTGCTTCTGCGGTAGACGGAAGAGTCGGGGACGATCGAAACAGCTCCGACAGCAGAGCCACCGCCGAAAGCGTCGCCCACCAAGACAATGCCACCAGCACATGCACAGCCACCGCAATCAACTGGTTTACTGCCGATAATTCCTCCGGTCTCTCCGATCAAAGCTAGTCCCAAGCGACGACAATTTACGATTCCGGCAGAAAATTTGCGAGACACTGAGGTTGAAGACCCGGTGGAACACGACATGTTCGATCGCGGCTCGCGGCGCTTTCCTGCCAAGCAGCCTGTGTGGGAGAAGCGAACGTCGTCGCCGCCGCGGATGCGACACAAAGTGTTTTCGAATTCGCCACCACGACGAAAGACAAGACTTTTGGCGGCGGCACTGAAAAGTGACGAAGAAAACGAGCTGGAAGACCAAGAGAAAGACAGAAAGTCGGTGACATTTGCACGGGTAAGTCCAGCAAACTAGGCCGGGTGCTGGTGCAGAGCTCTGACCTATGGACTGCGAGCAGCGACCTAATGCTCCGCGGAAAAACGTCCTGCAATCTCCTTATAACGACGACGAATGAGTGCGCGCGCGTGGCGAATTCACGAGCCTGGTCGTTCGTCAGCTTCTGAGATTGGTAGTTCTGCGTGAGTCGCCCCAGAGCGCGGAGTGTGAACGATTGAGACGCCCACCGTGCGGTTGGTGATCATAGTGCGACCAAACAATGCGTACACGTCGGTGGATGGATTCTTGACCATGTAGCTGGTCACGTCGTCGACACGCACGACGTCTTTGTCTTCACAGCCCAAAGTCACGAAGATCTTGTCGACAAAGTGCCTCGCCACCTCTTCCAGATCATCGGTGACGCGAACCAGCAAGCTCGCGAGGACGAACTGCACGATCTCGTTCCGATGAATCGTGTTATCACCGTTCAGGTCGTAAACGCGGAACAGGAGCTCAACGCGCTTGCGGACGTCTCCTTTCTCCATCGAGCTCAGCGCTTCGACGAATTCCTTCCATTCGAGGATGCCAGAGCCATCAGCATCGAGGATGTCGAATACGCGGTCGATGAAGAACTGATCCTCGACCGAAAGCTGAGGAATGCCACGCCGGAACGTGTCCTTGTCGATGCCCTTGGGTGACTTGGCGATCGAACACAGAGCCTTGAACCGTGTCCATAGCGCGTAGAGCTCGACGCGGCTGTAGCCCGTGCTTTCCGTAAGTGCCGGGATGTCTTGCTCCCTTAAGAAGCCGTGCTGTGCCGTCACCACCGACGTTGGATGGCACTTGCGTAGGTCGAAATCCGACAGATCCTGCCACAACAACATGCCGTTCTGCAACGAGTTGGGTGATAGTGGCTTCCCGTGGCGATCGCTCATTGCTGTCACCGTTGGTCTGCGCTTCGTGCCAGTGAGCAGCGACGGCGTCATGCGGCCGTGATTGTGGTCTCCTGCCATCGTAAACTGCCGCTGCAAGCCCTTGTTTGACGGTCGGTGCGGCACGACAGCGACCGTGCTCCGTGCAAACTCGGATCGACTGATGTCGCCCTTCCAGAGCGTAGGGAATGTGGACTGCTCCTCCTCCTCGACGACGTCGTGCTCTGTCACTGCTGCGACGTTGACTGCTGCCGTTGGCTCTGTTCGGGTCTCAGCCTGTGGCGGTGCCGCGACGGTCGCCAACGGTGGTTTACGAAGAGCTCGGCGCCGAAATGAAATACCTTGACGCTTGGACGGTTCCGTCGATGATGATGGCTCTGCGGCTGCCACGTGCGTCTGTGCTCGGTCACCGTCCATGTCTGCGAGTTTATCGACGTCGCTCTTGATGCGCTCCATGGCCATCTTTTTCTCCATCAAGCGCTGGTGTTGCTGCTCTAACGCGAGCTGCGCCATCCGCACGCTGTAGACCGAAGCGGCCGACATTTTCGACATGTTGCGCTCCGGAATCGGCTTCTTCTTGGCCAGAGAGAACTCGCGCATGAACTTGTAATCGAGCAACGTCTTGGATCGCACAGCATGCAAGAAGTCGGCGGCGGCGTTTTTCTTGGGAGCTCCGTCACTTCGTTGCGCGTTCGCCGTCCTGTGCGACGTCGGCACAGCGGAGAAGAGCTTGAGACTGTCTTCGTTCCTGGCGGCGCCGAACTCCATGGCTCGTAGACTCTTCTTCTCAGTGCCGAACGTTGTCAGCGGCACCGGTGGGTGTCGCTCCGGCGCAGCCACAGGCGACTCGACTCGACGCGGAGGAATGAATTCGAGGCGCTTCAGATGCATCCCGCCGGTCGGTCCCATCATGCCTTAGCCAGCACCACCAGTGGCGACCACAGCAACAGCAGTAGCGCCCACAGGCCCACGCCGAGCGCGCATTAACGCGAGCAAGCAGCAGGTTCTCTGCAGGTCGGAGTGCCAGGGCAGTGAGTTGGCTCAAGATAGCGAGGTCAGGGCGCTTTGACAGAGCAAGAAAATAGGACCACGCACTGCTGTTGTTGGCCAGTGCCTACGCCACGTGCGAGCGCGTTAGGAGGAGAAAGCAGAGCAAAGCATCTCACTCTTGCGCACAACTTCATGCGTTGACTGTGGCGATCGTCGCGACCTTTCAACCACAGCACAGCCCAAAGGACTCGACTCGACTCGACATCATGGTCGACGGCCGCAGGCTGTAGGTAGCGCACAGCGTGCGTGGCTAGCGAGCACAACATGGACACCTCGAGCCCCGAGTTCCAGGCCGCGCTGCGCGACCATGCGCGGTCGATGGGTGTGGACCCGGACGCGGAGCCGGAGCTCATGGTGTTGGTACAGGAAGCGCTGCTGGCTGACGTTCCTGAAGGATGGGAACAAGGCGAGACGGACGACGGCACGCTCTACTACTTCAACACGGAGACAGAGGAAAGCATATGGGAACACCCGCTTGACGGTCACTACCGGGAGCTGATCCAGGCCAAGAAAACGGAGCTGGCGAGTACGGTAGTCACTGCTGTCGAGGCAGCGCCATCACCGACACCATCGCCAGTCGCCGCGACGACAGTGACCGCCGCCAAGTCGCAGCAACAGGCTGCCAAGGAAGACGCATCGCGTGTCGAAGTATACAGCTTCGATGAAAGCGATGACGACGACGACCGAGCAGCGCGACACAAACAAACGAAGGATACGCGCACCAGCAGCATTGCGTCGCTGTTTGCGCAGCCGGCGGCGGCGGCGACGACGACGACGACGTCGAACGTGTCATCCGTCACTGCGAGCAAGACGGACTCGTTCGGGAGCCTTGGTGCGGCTGTCAATACTGCGACCAAACAAGGGGGAGCCACAGCTAGTGGTGGTGCACTGGGAGCTAGCACTGGCGCAGACAGCTTTGGTCGCGATCGCTCGTGGCTGCTGGAAGCCGAAGACGACGACGCCGTGGGTGCGCTCAAGGCAACCACAGCATCCAGCAAGTTCGGTGCCAGCGGTGCGGCGACGTCTTCGACTGGTGGGGCTAGCGCGTCGTCGTCGATGCCATCCGCCTCGACCTCGGCGTCGCCATACGTGTCGAGAATGTTTAGTTCGTCGGGAACAACAGGCACAGCTCTTGGTGCTGGTATGGGAAGCATAGCATCGTCGTTTACGGCGACGACGGCGTTGTCGTCACAGGATGGGTCTACGTCCCCTACGACCGGCAAGATCTCGCCACGACGAGGTCTCGCGTCGACGATCAAAGGACACATATTCCAGGACATTTCGACCGGATCAACACCATCGACAACAAATCCCGCAACGACACCGATGTCGCACTCAGCCACCATGGCGAGCGCCGGCACGACAGCAGCAGCAGCGACTGGAGGAGGCACTGGCAACTCGTTGAGTCGCGAGAAGGAGCAGCAGTTGACGGCAAAGATCAGCGAGCTGGAGAAGAAAGCGAGCGACGTCGAGAAGAAGAACAGCGAACTGAGTAACCAAGTGGAGCAGCTGGCAAGGGAACTGGACAAAACCAAGCAGCAGCTGGATCAAGCACGAACCGAAGCAAAGGAAGTGAACTACCACAAGATGAAAGCCAACGAGCTGAAGGCCAAGCTTGCAGAGAAGGAATCGGAGACACAGAAGGCGTCGAACGACCAGAGCGCCAAGACAGGCAAGCTCCAAGACCAGCTCCAGCAGCTCCAGAAAGAGAACGATCAGCTACAGAAGGAGAAAGAGCAGCTGCAGAAGCAAAATGAACAACTCAAGGCAAGCACGCAGGAACACGCCAGCACGGAGGCGCAGGCGATGGAAGCGCGCAAAGTGATCGACCGAGTCGAAAGCGAGAAGCAAGCACTGCAGAAACAGCTGGACGAGCTACGACTGAGCTTGCAGCGAGCACAGCAGACGATTGCGAATCGTGAAAAAGACATCGAGGAGCGCAACACTCACCTTGCTCAGCGAGACAAGGAGCTGGACGGGAAGAACGCCCAAATCAAGAAACTCGAGGCCACGTTCGAGGCGTCGAAAGACCAATTGGAACGGCTGGAGCGTGGCCTGGAGCGTGAGCGGAAGGAGCATGAGAGCGAAGTGGAGGCACTGCGGGACCAGATCACCGCCGTCAAACAACAAGCAGCCGAGAAAGAGCGCAAAGGTGAAAGCCTTAACGTGCTGCAAGACACGCTCGACCGCCAGACGCGGTTCATCAAAGACATGGAAGAAAAGAATAAAGAGCTGCAGACTAAGCTCGGCGAGGCCCAGAGCAACGAAGAAGAGGCCAAACGCCAGGCACGAACACGAGAACGAGAATGCGAAGACCTCACGCGCAAGCAGGCATTGCTGGCAAACGACGTGGCGCTGCGTGAGAAGCAAGTGCACGAGCTGCAAAACAGTCTACGACTCGAGCAGGACGCACTCAAAGAGCTCCAGGGCAAGGCGTACAGCTGGCAGCGCCAGGAAGAAGATTTTGGGCGGCAGAAGCAATCGATGGAGAAAGAGCGACAGGACCTGCTGGCTCAACTACGAGACAAGGACGACCAGCGCCACGCGTTCCAGTCACAGCTGCAGAAGCAGCACGACGAGCACCTGACGGGCATGTCCAAGCTGCAGATGGAGCTGCACGAGGCAGCGGCGCAGCTCAAGGCGATGAAGATGCAGGAAGTGGCGCCGTTGGAGAAGCAGCGCGACCAGCTCCAGCGTGAAAACGAGCGCCTCGTGGACAAGATCACGTCGTTGGAGAAAGAGCTGCGCCACGTCAAACAAGAACTGATGGGCGAAAGCCAGAAGAACCACCAATTCCATGAAGAACTCGAGGCGTGGAAGCGCAAGGAGCAACAGCAGCGCGCGCAGAAGGACTCGTTCCTGCAGGAGAAGCTGATGCTGGACAAGCAGCTGTCGGTGCTGCAGGCGGACATCGCGGCGTTCAAGCATGACAAGCGACTCGAGGCCGAGAAGCTGACGTTCCGCGTTCGCGAGCTAGAAAGTCAAGTGGCTCAGAAGGACTACGAGGTTGTGCGCGTGGAAGAGAAGTTCACGAAAGCGGACGCGTGGCGGATCAAGGAAGCGCGGCGCGTCGAAGAACGAGACGTACAGGTGCTGGAGCTGAAAGAAGAGCTAGCGCAGCTCAAGAGCCGCAACATCGACGCAGAGAACAACGTGATCATCCAGGAACTGCGTCGGGAGAAAGAACAACTGGAGCACAAAATGAAGCAGCTAGAGCAGGAGCTGGCCGAGATGAACACGACACGGCAAGTGCATGCTCAGAAGTACCAGGATGAGCTGGGCACGATGCAGAAGGCGCTCGAGTGGCAGATCCCGCAGCTGGCGGCCGCGTGCGTGAACCGTACGAGCGAAGAGTGGGTGCGCAAGTGCCACCAGGTCGTCAAGGCACTGCGCGAGGACTTCGACATGCGAGCGCTGCAGGAACGTACCGAGCTGGTGAGCAAGATCAAGGCCGTCGAGGAAGAGCGCGAGCACGTGGAACAAAAGTGGAAGAACGCCACGGCCGAGTGCGAGTTCCTGCGCAAGGAAGTGCATCGCGTCGAGGACAACAACAAAGTGCTGCTTGACCAGCTACACACCATTCGCGTGTACATGACACAGCGATCGTTCGCATTCCCAACGCCGTTCGGTGCAGCGGCACCCACTAGCAGCAACAGCAACGGCTTCGGCATGGCGAGTCCAGGGCCCAGTGCTTACCACGCGCCACCGCCGGTTGTGCCAGCGCCTGTGCCACCGCCGTTTGGTTCCGATTTCGCCACGATCAACCACCTGAACACGCAGCTCGGCATCCTCCACGCGCAGTTCCAGCAACTGTTCGATGCCAGCGAGCGCAAGCCACCGCCGGTGAATACAGGATACTCACCAAGCGAGAGGTTCGAGATTCCGTCGTCGCCGCCAGCGCCAAAGCGATCAAGTCACTTGCACCGGACGACCGACGCGGCTGGCGCAGCCGGAGCTGGGAATAGTGCTGGTGCAGGTGGTGGCTCCAGTGGTCGGACGCAGCTCGACACCAGCAGTCTCGTGGATCGCACGATGGAATCAGTGATCGATGAAGCACTGGAGAACCGCCGCAACTCGGCCGATCTCCACAGTGAGCAGGAGAAGCTCATCACGACGCTGGAAGCCATCGGATTGCCACAGGCCAAGTGGATGCCCGTCTTTTCACCGTCGAGCGTGGCACCGTCGTCGATGACGACGTCCATGATGCCGACGCCATCTTCCACGATGAACATTTCCCTCGATCCATGCACGCTGTGGTATCAGAAGGACTACTGGCGAGCCAAGTACCAATAACCAGTTGTAGCAACTACCTTCCTCGCTCGAGCCTAGAAACCATCGCAAGCGCTGGGCGAAAGTCGAACTACATTCCCTCGGACCTATCTAGCAAACCTCGACACTGGAAACAAGCAAAAGCGAGCTGTATTGTGGTTGTATAATGACTTTTTCCTTCGTCTGGTGTCCTCCATGCCTTCCTTCCTTCCTCATCTGTCTGTTTTTTCGTGTTTTCTGCGCTTCCTCTCTCTTTCTCACTCTGGTGGTGCCTTGCGTTGTGGTGCGATCTGACGCCGGTCTTCCCTTCCCGGCGATCAAGGACGGCAACAAAATGCACGCGTCGTCACCTGCTGTTGGGCGTGTCTGCTGTGGCGAGCTACAGGCTTAGTACACACGCGCGAACGGTGGCACGTGCTGGCACTCGTTCTCGTCGAGCGTCGTCGACGTCACAGGGCGGTAGGCGATGTGCGTCTTGCCGTCCTCCGTGTGGTACGCCAGCGTGTGCTTCATCCAGTTCACGTCGTCACGCTCCGAGAAGTCCTCGCGCGCGTGGGCGCCACGCGATTCCTTGCGGGCCTCGGCGGCGTGCATGGTCGATGCGGCGCAAGCCAACAAGTTCTTGAGCTCGAACGTCTCGATCAGATCCGTGTTCCAGATGAGCGAGCGGTCCGTGACCTTGATGTCGTTGAACTTGGGCACGATCTCGTCGATCTTGTGCTTGCCTTCCTCCAGCGACTCCTGCGTGCGGTACACGGCGGCGTCGTTCTGCATCGTCTTCTGCATCTCCAGACGCAGCTCAGCCGTTGGCACGTGGCCGTTGGCGTAGCGCAGCTTGTCGATCTCTTCGATCGAGCGCAAGCCGGCGTCCTTTGGCATTGGGCGCTTCTTCTCACCTGGCTTCGTGGTCTCGGCAATGCGCAACGCGCAGGCGCGACCGAACACGACGATATCGAGCAGCGAGTTCGCGCCGAGACGGTTGGCGCCGTGCACCGAAGCACTGGCGGCTTCGCCGGCGGCGTACAGGCCCTTGACGACGCGGTCTGGGTACATCTTGTCGGCCGACGGGATGCCGTTGAGGTCTGGCATCACGACTTCGCCCAAGTGGTTGGTTGGGATGCCGCCCATGTTGTAGTGCACGGTTGGCAAGACTGGGATTGGCTCCTTGGTCACGTCGACACCGGCGAAGATGCCGGCGGTCTCGGAAATGCCAGGCAGCCGCTCGGCCAGCAGCTCGGCTGGCAAGTGGTCCAAGTGCAGGTAAATGTGGTCCTTGTCCTTACCCACACCACGGCCTTCACGGATTTCCATGGTCATGGCACGCGACACGACGTCGCGCGACGCCAAGTCCTTGGCCGTTGGCGCGTAGCGCTCCATGAAGCGTTCACCTTCCGAGTTGCGGAGGATACCGCCCTCACCACGGCAGCCTTCGGTCATCAAGCAGCCAGCGCCGTAGATGCCCGTTGGGTGGAACTGCACGAACTCAGGGTCCTGGAGTGGGATACCCGCACGAAGAGCCATACCGGTTCCATCACCCGTGCACGTGTGCGCCGACGTGCACGAGAAGTACGCACGGCCGTAGCCACCAGTGGCGAGCACCGTGTTGGTGGCGTTGAAGCGGTGGAACGTGCCGTCCTCCATGTTGATGGCCATAACGCCGACGCAGTTGCCTTCGTCGTCCATGATCAGGTCGAGCGCGAAGTATTCGATGAAGTACGTCGTGTCGAACGCCAGCGAACGGCCGTAGAGCGTGTGAAGCATGGCGTGGCCCGTGCGATCCGCAGCGGCGGCGCAGCGGTACGCCTGGCCGCCCTTGCCGAACTCGAGCGACTGGCCGCCGAAGGCGCGCTGGTAGATCTTGCCGTCATCGGTACGCGAGAATGGGAGACCGAAGCTCTCGAGCTCCCGCACGGCCTGTGGCGCCTCGCGGCACATGTAGTGGATGGCGTCCTGGTCACCGAGCCAGTCACTGCCCTTGACCGTGTCGTACATGTGCCAGCGCCAGTCGTCCTTCGTCATGTTGCCGAGCGCGGCGTTGATGCCGCCCTGCGCCGCCACCGTGTGCGAGCGCGTTGGGAAGAGCTTGGAGATACACGCCGTCTTGAGGCCGGCTTCCGCGCAGCCCATGGCCGCACGCAGACCAGCGCCACCGGCGCCGACGATCACGGCGTCGTACTCGTGGTCCACGATGGTGTACTTGGAGGTGAGGCTGCTGGCGCTGCTGGCCTTGGCCTGGGGCTTGGAGTTGCTGAGCACGGCGAAGCCGCGGGCCTGGGCCTTTGCCGTGGCATTGGCCTGACGCAGCGACCGAAGCATCATACCGAACGACCGATGGACGGGGGAAGTGACGACTTCGCGAATGGAGGTGCCCACTCCACCCCACACCCCAAGAGCTCAACGGCCGCGGCGTTCCACCTCGGAAACGAGGTGTTTCGACGCTGTACAGGGACCTCGCTATACAAGAACAGTGACGTTGGGAGCAGGGATAGTGACATTGGCGGTCGCTGTTGCGGTGGGCACTGAGTGTCAATGATGGACGCAGCGGATGCGAATGGGACTGGCGGGGCGAGTGCCAAGGCGCCGAGCAAGGCCAAGGCCAGCGCCCGCAGCGCTGCGGGAAAGGATGACGCAGCGGCACAGGGCGGAGGCACCAGCGTCAGCATGAGCACCAAGAAGGCCGGAGACGGCGTCGGTGAGGCACTGGCGGCGTCGGCGTCGAGCGGCGACGTGTTTGCACGCTCGATCGCCATGATGGCGCTGGCGCACATTGCGCGAGGCGCTGGGTTTGATGCAGTGCAGCGGTCAGCAGGTGATGCGCTCGTCGATATTCTCGCCAAATGTGAGTGAGGAGTGCAGTGCAGTGATCGTTGCTGGATTGAGGAGCTGACTTGTGCATGTGTGGTGTTGTGGCGATGCAGATATTCAACGCATCGGTGTGTCTGCCAAGGAGATCGCTGAGCTGGCTGGACGTACACAACCACGCGCCACAGACGTGATGCACGCGCTCAACGACCTGGAGCCAGCGCCTGTGGAGCTGAAGGACCTTATCAAGGCGCTGGAGACCGCCAAGCGACCATTCCCACGCGGTTCGTGGATGCTTCACCAGCTACACAGACGCTGAAAGAAGAGGAGCGTGCTGACGCGCGGCACTATGTTTGTAGACGTTCCAAGCTTCCCAGTGCGTAAGCGTGACGTGGCCGGCAACACGATTGAACAGACTAAGATCGGGAACCGTGAGGATCTGCCTGCGTATGTGCCGAGCTTCTTGCCGGCACTCCCCAACCGACACACGTACAGCTCGGACAGCCGTGTGGTCGTTGACCGCGAACAAGACACAAAGCGCACACGCCTCGACATGCTGGGCCAAAAGAGTCAAGTGCAGCAGTCGCTGCATGGTCTGCAATCAGCCTTTGCTCGTACGGAGAGACTGTCAATGACATTGATGGCAAAGGCACCCAACTGACGTGCTGCGTTGACGACGATTTGTGCAGGGAAAGCCCTGCCGCAGGTGCACCAACCGTCATGGAACGCCTTCCAGGGATCTACAGGCGAGAATGCGTCGGAGAACCCATTCGTGCAGCCAGCGGTTGTGCTCGCTTCCACGCCCAGCGCAGCAGCAGCAGCAGACAAGAAGGTTGGTCATGCACTGTGTTGAATCGGAACGTGGTGATTCAGCCAATGCTGACGCACCGCCGTTGGTCACAGAGTGTGTTTGCCAGTATCGACCGCGAGTTTGCGCCGAACCCAGTGAACCCGAAGGAGAAGAAGAAGAGTCTCGACCAGTCGGCTGCACCGCTTTCCAAGATGAGCAGGTGCTGTCATTGCGTTTGGTTTCTGACCTGTAGGAGACACGGGAGCTCACGTCAAATTGTCATCTCAATCTGTCAGCAACCAAGAATTAGGCAAAGAAGAGAAGATTCTCACCGGCACGTTCCACGATGGCGACTCCGAATAACGACTCTGGAGGAAATACACGCAGTTGGTTGTTCTTTCATCTGAATTGTGACCATCGTTCAAATAGGGACATCGAGCGGTGGAATTCGATTCAATTCATTGAGTTCTGTTGTGTTCTGAGTGGGAAATGCAGTGATTTCGGATCTGTTCTGCAGCTGATCAAGGAAGAACGACGGAGAGATGGCATGAAGTACAGATGTCATTATGCTACGTATTAATCACAACACTGATGGCTGCGACACTAGTTCGGTGACGGCGATGGCGGACTCTTCCGACAAGCAAGTCTTGGGGCTGTCGAGCGTGGCTCCCGGATGTTGGACACCACAGTGCACGCACACTCGACAGAGGGCGAGGAATGAAATGGACGTGGCAGTGAAGCTCTAGCGCAGTCACAACCACGAACTTACACAAATTTTTCCTCTTTGGACATTGGCGCCCGCGACTGCGACAGCTCTTCCATCTGGCGACTGTTGCTGTTGGTGATGCCCTTCGAGAACGCCGCCGCATTGATAGCTGCTTGACGTTTGGCCTTCATCATCTTGAAGACGACCACAATTGTGACAAGGATCGCAAGGCCACCGAAGATAAGAGCGACCTCAAGTGACGGCCCAAAGCCCTTGGCCGTGGCCGAGTCCTTGAGTGCAAGCGTGCAGCGCGGCCCGCCCCAAGCTGACTGTGACAAGCACCTGCACACGTTAGCACGGCACTCACCAGTGGTGATCGTCGTGCCTGCCGAGGTGATCTGGCTGACGGTACAGTCATCGTCTGAGAAGCACGGCGCACCACCCATCACTTCAATGACGCGGTTGCGGCCATCTTCGTACTCGCTGATGTGTCCCTCGATCCAAGCCTTGGTTGGATGCGACGCTGGGTCACAGCCAATGGCCATGCTGGAGCCCTTGCTCGTGTCCTGGTACAGGCGGATGTAGTCAATATTGAGATACATCGGGAAGCCGGAGCAGATGCGGTTCGTGGCGTCGTCGGAGCCATCACCCTTGCACGGCTTGCCTGGGTTTGGAGGCTTGGCTCCCCAACTAGTCGAGAGCGCCACGTTGAAGATGATGTACATGGGCTCTTCGATCATGAGCTTCCTTGGGTTGGTCTGGTCGCTGTCCTGTGGTGGGTTCTCCAGCGCTTCCGCTGGGATCTCGTAGATCGGATCGCCTTCAATCATCCATCGCACGTAGCCGTTGTGACCAGTGACCCATTCCAACTCGTACTTGATGTAGCTCGAGTACGCCGACAGCATCAGACCTGAGTTGGCCGACAAGGCATCCATCTGATAGTTAAATGGCTCCATGATGTTGGTCTTCTCGTTGCCGTCCTTGAGCGGCGACGCGCACTTCTTGTTCGAGTTATCTGGATCACACAAGTACGACCCCATGTAGCCGTTGATCACAGGCATGCAGCCACCGACGTCGTTGATGCCCCAGTAGCGCTTGCCCGTGCCATCAATGAGGGACGTGTTGCCGTTACCGTCGAATGACGCCGGACAGGTGTTGACGCCCTTGCACGTGTTGCTGGTAATGCCATCTTCGAGGTTACTCAGCACAGTCTTTGGCGTCTGCACCTGGCTGCTCACTTTCGTACACAAGCGGTTGGGTGCGTAGCGTAGACCTTGGTACCACGAGCGATAGCCACGCTTCGCGTACGTGGCAGTCGGAATGCCGGGAGCGTTGGCACCCTTCGTGTTACAATCCTTGCTGTAGAAGCAGTAAGTACTGGTATCGAGGTCTGGATCGGGTTCGATCAGTCGGAACTTGTCTGGCATGCCTGGAGCGATCTGGATGGACGTCGACACGTCCGTGCCACCGCCTTCGAGCAAATCGATTTCCGGCGCGCCTCGGCCTTGGTTCTTGTTGAGTCCGTAGCCTGGGTTGTCGTCGCACGCGCTTATGCGCTGGTTTGGAGACAGATCCTTGTCGCACTCATTGTAGGACCATGGCCACATGCGGTTCGTCGACTTGGTGAACAGCGCGCGACCGAGGTTGCCCATAAGCCAGATGCCCGGCCACGTCGGGTAGTACGCCACCTTGGTCACACGGGCGTTCTCGTCGCCCGCCGCGACGTCGGGGTTGTTGACCGACGGGTCGATGGCGCCCGGGAGCTGCGCCGACACCTCGAGGCGTCCACCTTGGAAGCAGAACTTGTTCCACGACTGGACCATGCCGGAGCGATAGTACATCGTGTGCGTCTCAAAGGCCGGCGGCTTGGCGTACGCGTTGTACACGCGGAAGGTGATCGTGTCCTGCATGACCTTGATCTGGAAGATGCCACGGCCGGACGTGTCGTTGAGCGTCGACGTCATGTTGGGCGAGGAGTACTCGAGCGCGGCATTGACGCCATCAGGCAGGTCGAGCGCCGGCCAGAGGTAGTCGTTGCCCGGGCGGAAGTCGCGGTCGGGCACATTGAACTCGTCGCTGAACACGAGATCCCACGAGTCGCCACGCGAGGACGTCTTGCTTTGCGCGTCGCTGGGCGTGTGCACGTCCACCCACGGCTTGACGCCGGACTTGGCCGTGAAGTGCTTGACGCCCCCGCTAGTCGCGGCGGCCACGAGCGGGAGCAGTAGCTGCAGCGCCACCACGGGAAGCAGGAGCACGCACGTCGATGTCTGCATGGAGCGCATGCTGGACTGCGTCACGAGCGATGGCTGGGTCTGGGAGCCGTGCAATGGCAAGGTCGACGGCGCTGGGCTTGAAGGCGTGGCCGTCGGTCGCTCGCACGTGCTTGGTGAGGTTGTGGCGCTTTGCCTTTCTCGCGGGCAGTTGGTCCGCGCGACCCTGCCTTTTCAGGCTCCGCGACAGAAAAAACCTCGGAGGTTTTTATACTGCGACGTGCCTGGCTGGATTGGTGAGTGGTGCATCATCCGGACGAGTGTGAGATCGGCAGAAAAATTTTGCACGTTTTGTTGCCCGACGGGCATGGGGTTTTGTCGCATGTCACACCCTTGAGCGACTTGGGGTGCGTGTGATGAAAAACGAAAAAACACAGACAAACGTTGAGAGGGGTGCTTGTCGCACGTGACAAAGAGCGCCTATTTAGTGACTAAACGGGCAGATGGCGCTGTGGAGACAGTTGTCACGGTCGTTGTGCTCGAGGCGATGGAGATACGGGAACGCTTGGCGCATGTGCATGCAGTCGACGTCGTCCGGCAGAGCAAGCTTGCGGAGCCGATAAAGCTGGAGTAATGGCTGTGTATCGGCCATGCAGATATTGGTATCCCGGAGCTCGAGCACGCGTAGCTGGTGGAGCCCCGCGATTGGAGCAAGGTCGAAGACGTTGGTGGAGCTCAGCCCCAGGAACTCTAGCCGATGGAGATAGCGCAGTGAGTCGATGTGGTGGAAGCTAGTGAAGCTCAGGTCCAAATGAAGCAGCTTGCTCAGCGCACTGAGTGGCGTGAGGTCGTACTGACTGTGGTCTTCGTCGTCGTACCCCCCAACAGCTGGACTGCTCAGCACTAGCACTTCGAGCTGCACGAGCACCCGTAGTGGCTCGAGACTGCCGACTTCGACGTCTGTCATGCGCAGCTCACGAAGCAACGGAACTCCACTGAGGTTGGTCAAGTGGTCGAAGCGCACGCTGTGTAAGTGGAGCACCTGCAGCGTCGGGTGACCGCGAATACTCAGAGGAAGATTCGAGACGTGGCTGAATGACCAGACCATCTGGAGCCGTTGGAGCCTCCCCAGACTCATCGGAACGCTGCTGAGCTCACCGTCGAGCATGCTCAACTCGAGCGACTCGAGATTCTGGAGCACACGCAGAAGCGGTGCGTACATTTGCAGCACTTGGACCTCGCTGAGGTGACGGACGACCACTTTCGCATTGAGATGCCGCAGGTTCCGAAGCGTCGAGAGGACGGATAAGTCCGGCAGATGCGGTCGTTGCCAGACATCATGGAGCTGCAGAGTCTCGAGCCGCCACATGAACTGGAGCGGCACTAGCGACGTGAGCGGACACTGAGAGAGGTTTAAATGGAGGAGCGTGTTGCACAGCGCCGCCAGCGGTTGGATGTCCGTGACCTTGGTTTGGGACGCATTTAATGATTCCAGGTGCTGGAGCTGCCTCAAAGGCCGCAAGTCTTGGACAATCGTCGCATGGATGTCCAGGGTGCGCAGCTGTGGAAGCAGCGCCAATGGCGAGAGGTCCGAAAGTCCGCACTGGCTGATGTCCAAGTATCGAAGAGACGACGAATTCGGGAAGATATGGCCTTGGAGCACCCATGTCGTCAGTGTCAGGTGTTCGAGCGTTCGCAGTGGATGGAGCGCAACCAGCTCCTGCATGATGAGTGTGTGCAACTCGAGCGTCTTGAGAGATTGACATTGTGCCAGTGCATCCACATTCAGCTGGACCTCGCTTGCCACCGCAAGATGCAAGTGCTCGATCGCCCTGAGCTCGGCCATAAGCACCAAGTCGATGGTGCTGACACCGACATGCAGTGTCTTGAGTCGAGGAAGTAGAAGGAGGTGGTTCAAGTCTTCCGCTGACACTGTGAGGTAGTCGTGTGGCTCGGCCACATCGCTACGGGATCGATGCTCAAGCCGTAAAACTTCGAGGCGTGACCACCTTCGCACATGCGACAGATATCTCGTGTCGCCAACGCACGCATTTCGCACTTGCCCAGCCAATCGACCGAGTGAAATAGCGACATCCGTCCTCCCTTGAACTTGGTTTGGTACAAACACAACCACGCGTTGGAAGAATGCATCGCGGATGCTTGACGTGGCAAAGGCGCGAGAGCAGGACGAGAGACTTTCATGGTCGGCGCAGTCAATACACGCCACCAATGCGTCAGCCAAGTGCTGGCAATGGAGGATGGAGGTGAGGTAGTCGGTCATGACCGATTCAGATGAACCGTGAAGTGACTTGGAATGCTTAAGGTTCGTCAAGCAGATTGACCGTTCGAACGGAAATAAATAACTGGGAATGCTACATTAACCTAAATGACGGATGCAACAACACATCTTCTCTACAGGCAGCCAGCGCTCGGGGCGAGCGTGCTTGGCGCCCACGTCTCGCGTGGGACAGAGGAATGGCACTGGTGGCGAAGCAACGCCTGCTGCAAGCTTGGGAGACGAGCGTATCTAACTGGGCCAGGGACGCTGGATGTTGATGGAACAGACGACGTCACTGGTGCCTTGGGCATCAATGACCTCTGGCTCGTCTCGATAGTCGAAGTAGGGGCTGAAGTTGGCGACGAAACTTCTCGGGAAGGCGGGTTCTCCTCCCAGCTCAAGTGAGATACACAGAAGCGCTTCGACTTGCGGCTGCGCATGCAACCGTTGACTTCACATCGTTGGCCACCACCATGTGCCCAACAGAAATCACTGCGGCTTTGGGCGCCCTTGTTGCAGCCGCCGTACTGGCAGCGACGACCACCACCGTGGCCTCGGCACAGCCCGCGGCTGACAGAGATCTTCGCACACCCTTGCATTTGGCACTCCTTGCCGCTGCTGTGAGCACCAGCACGACGGCGTCGAACGCCAGTGCCGCGACCGGTGCTACTAGCATTGGCTGAAGTGGTCGACACAGAGGACGAGTCCGAGTGGCAAGGGGACGCCGGAGTTGGAGAGATCGGCTTCAAGTGCAAGTGCGCGAGTGGTTGCCCATACTCACGAGACACGCCCGAGTGCTGGAGCATGGTCATGGACGCCAGGGTGTTGACGGCATCATTGTGGTTCACAGAGGCAGTCTTGGCGACCGCGGCTTGTGGTAGCAATTGCTGCAAATGGCGAACGAGGTCGTGAGAGCTGGGCAGCACAATCGACGTGCTTTGCCCGTCGGCGCCTTGGCCGATGGAGATCGAGACCAGTTCAGGGGCGGGAGACAGCAGGCGAGACACCATGTTCACGTGTGCTTCGTGCTGTCAGTCTGTCGGGCGCTTGGCTTGTTTGGAAATGAGCAGGGGTTTTCGCCTGAGCGGGGGGAGGACGACACCTGTTGATTAAGGCTTCAAGGCATACAAACTTCCAGTTCTCCGGGGGATTTCACCCCTTCCAGTCCCCTCTGCCCAGCACATTGAGCGCAGCCAGCGGCTTTGAGACGAGGGCAGCATCTGGGCGCTCGTTGCCTGTCAGATTGAATTTCCTGTGGTTCTCTGATGGGCCCGAGAGGTGGTTCACGCGCTTTGGAATCTCTATTAATCAATACTCGTGCACATTTCATGCGATACACAACAGCGGTGAGAACAGGCCAGGTCCGAAGCACAGAACCCAAGGGGTCGGGAATTGAGACGCCCATTTTTAATCCACTGAACGCGGATTAGGTCAGGGCTAGGTCCTATTTTGCGTAATCGCACACATTTCCTGGCGACTTGGTCGACAGCAAGCAAAATGTGTGCGCAGCGTGCAATGTGCACGGCACACATTGCGCTGCTACACTGTACTTGACGGGTGCAGCAGACAGGAAGTTCATTGGCATGCCCACCATCAAAGGTGCGCTGAGTAGTCCAACACGAGCGCTTTTCGCTGAAGTACTGGGGGGGTTGTAAACCCCTTCCGTCATCGAGCGATGCCGACGGTGGCAAGTAGACCAGTCCACCATGGTGGCCCTAGCCCTTGGCGTTGTGGTCAGAAATTAACCGGCTGAAGTGGATGGGGTGTCTTCCGCGAACTGGTTAGGGGAAATTAATCGCACCAAGGGCAGTCGCAGTCAGGCGTGGACGTGGACACGTGCTTCGTGTTTCACGAGAGCTCCGCTCCGCCACTCAGCACGCGCAGCGCAAGCGCCGTTGGGATTTCTCAAGGGCGCTGTCTGCGACTCGGCTTTGGCTTGCTTGAGCTTGGTCGCTGTGCTTGCGTCGGCAATGGTGGCGTGGACGGCCACAACGCCCCAGCAGGAGGGGGGGGGCTGACCAGTCGTCCAACAACGCAACGGGCTGGAATCGAGTGGGTGGATGAGGCGGGGGCGCGCATCTCCAGCGGTTGCCCAAAGGGGGAGGGAAGGGTTGGGGGGAAGGTCCCCGGCTCAATGTACAGTGATACCTCTGTACGCTTATAACGTATAATATAGCTCTTCGTGCTTGCGTGAGCACCTGCGGTGGTGACCAAGTGCAGGCAGTGCAGCGAGGTGATGTGAGGTGATCTGATGCCAGCTCGTCGTCCATCGCATTCTCCTCCTTCTTTGCTTCCATCATGCTGTGTCCCGCCTCAGAGGTGCCGAATGCATTCCTGGGAGGGTGTCTGTGCTAGCGATTGAAGCTGATCGTTCGATGGTGGTCTTACCAGCCTGGATCCCGTCGGTGGTCAGTGACCACTGCTGTTCCGATGACCAGAACTGATGCGCGAGCGACTGTCTGGGCTGCTGAATACATGGACGATCGGGCCCTCGACCATTAGTTTATGGCTTGTGCTGGTTTTGATCAACCCAGCAGTGGGCTAGCCTTGGTTCCCGCGAACGAGTGCGGTCGTTAGCCGCGACTGCAAGGGCACACGCAGCTGGTGCGTCATCCACGCCATCTCTCTCACTCGGCCACGGCGTGTTCCCGCCTGTGACGCGATGCCAGCACCGACGCCATCGAAGAGCACGCGGTTCTGGATGTGCAGATCGTCGGCGCCACCGGACCAGATGAAGGTGCGCAGCACCAGCTGCATAATGGCAACCAGCACGAGCAACAGCGCACACCGCGATTGTCATCGTTCGCACTCACCCACTGCCCACGAATGATGGAGAGTCCGCTCCGACCTGAAGCGCACAATCCGAGCACACCACGCGAACGAGTCGACTGCGCAATCGTGACCGTGCGATTTCGTGTGCCCCCCCCCCTCCACAGGCGCAGCAGCGTTCATGTGATTGTCTCAAAGCAACCAATTTATCTTGTCGAGAATGCAACGGGAGAGCGCTTGTCTGGCTGCTGATTACATGAAAGAACAGGGATTACGCCGCTGATTAGTCGCGTGCGCTGGTTGAGGTGATGTACGTGAGGCCTGTTTCGTATGTCGGTGAAGTTGGAAACTTCATAAGCTAGGGAATTCGGAGGTAGTGTTTGATATGGGCGGATGTCCGAGGGCGGAAGAGCGCGGTGATGCGGTGGGGGCAAGTCTGGGCGTCATTGGGTGCGTCAGCTGCTGCGTGCTGACCATGTTGTTGTCATGAGGTGTCAATTCCCGATGTCCGACGCAGTGCGCGGCATACCAGGAACGATCGATCTGGGAGCAACATGAGTCTGACAATGCCGGTGATTGAGTCTCCAAGCAGGCAATGGGCTAGCAGTGGTGCTCAGATCCGGAGCCTCAGGTACCATCCCTTCGGCTTGGTAGGTGATGATAAACCTTTCAAATGCTGTCGGGATCATCGAGACATCGCTCGTCGCCCATTCAGGACTTCAGGTGCCGACAGCGATGGCTACGTCACTCCGGGCACACACGCCATGAATCTCACTCACCAATGGCGACTGTGCTCGGGTGAACGGGAGAACGACGCTGCCTGCTCTCGCGGCGCTCCCGCGCACGATGCGATGCCAGCACCGAGACATCCAGCAGCACCGACGGCAACGCGTACTGCGCTGTGCCTTCGATCACGCGGAACGCCTCGACAGGACGGAACACCACGCGCCACAGCAAGCGAGAGCCCCAGAACAGCAGCATCGGGATACGACCCGACACGAAGCTCAGCATCTCGATGTGCACGACGGCGCCGGCGACAGTGCCATCGAAGAGCACGCGGTTCTGGATGTGCAGATCGTTGGCGCCATCGGACCAGATGAAGTTGCGCAGCACCAACAGCATGGTGGCAAACAGCACGAGCAGCACTACGACGGCGTGGATCTTGTAGATGGCCAAGTGTGACCGGGCGTCCGGTGCAGCAGTCGAGCAGGTAGACCCAGTGATACCAGACCCAGAGTGCACCGACACTGGCGGCGCGATCGTCCCAGTAGAATGCGTCGCAGATGCAGACGGCGAGCACGGTGAACTGGAAGGATGCGAAGAGCAGGTCTACTTCCTGGACGAGCATCTTGAGCAGTTGTGGGTGGAAGTAGGACGCGGTGTATCCGCAGAAGAGCAGTCCACAGCAATGGGCGCAAGCTCTGAGAATGGCAAGGTCGAGTTGAACGACTTTGGTGGTGTCGTCAGTGAGCTGTGGTGATAACAAACACGAGATCGGAGATAAGAGTCCGATTGCACCAGCGACGTGGATGGTTGGAAGACAGAAGCGCCATCTGAAAGGTTGGCACCAGCAACGAGAAGCATTATCATCGCGACTTGTCAATCTTGAGTGAATTTGCGGATGTGCCAGTGGACAAAGCTCCATGGTAACACGAGCCCCAGCTGACTGACGACTGGGTCCAGCACCAGCATCAACTTTGGTTACCACCGTGGAGGAGTGCGGCCCAAGTGTGTGTGGACGTAGTTGAAGCATCGGCCGGTACAAGACGCACTCGATGACATGCTCGGCGTGCGAGCGGCGCTTGGCTTGATAAACACGGACAAGTCGTGCTACAAGGAAGAAAACCTGGATGCCGATGCCATTCGACAGCAAATCGTCGAGGCGATAACGTTGGCCCAGAAGAACGAAACCATGGTCGAAGTCGGTGTGGGAGTCGAAGTAGATGAGCCCGAGCAGGGAGCAAATCATGATGGTAGTGAGTAAAGGGCCGCTCGCGTACGTGCCGTGGATCTCGGACTTGCGAGTGCGGGCGTTAGCATCGATAAATAATGCCTTCTGGAAACTCATCCACTGAACCCAAACCTGAAGCACGCGCAAGTCCTCGACCATCAGTGCCATGATCACATGGTTGAATAGGTTGAGCACGGTCAGAAACCAGAACTCGTATGTGCGCATCACATGCTTCATCATGTCAACCGTCAGGAACGAGAAGGCTGAGCACAAGCCAGGGACGCAGAGCGCAAACACAAAGGGAGCAAGCACACGACCGATGCGAGGCCGGACGAACAAGATCGTTGCTGAGAGGATGATGCCAACCAGGAATGCACGTGAAGCCCGTGGATGGAAGACGGCGAATCGCTGCAGCCACCGCTCATGCGCAGCTGTGCCTACCCACACTGCCATGGGAGTCTTGTTGAGGTCGACGGTGCGCAGCGACGCTGAATGGGCAACAATTTCGTAGATGGATCGCGTCACGCTTTGTACATCATCGCTCGGGGCGACGCGCAGCATTCCACCAGCTCTCTTAGCTGTCTTTGCTGCTTCTCGTTCCTGATGTGATTGTGAGCCGCCGCCACCTCGGCAAAGAATAGAACACAGCACGTTGGCGTGTGAGTTGGTCTTGAAGCCAAACATGGTGAACACATATTCAAAATCGCAGATGAAGTGGCAGCATTGTGCTATTCAGACTCGTATCGTAGGGCACGGTAGGCGAATGTCGTCAGAACGAAAGAAATCAACTCGCCATGATCCTCTCTCAGTGATTGTCCCAACGTTGTTGCTTTATCCACACATTCTTTTGACATCGGCTTCGTCATTGTAGACCATCCTTCATCTTCCCGCTCACCTGCGCCGAAGTCACCGCTTGTATTCACCGCTTTAACCCCACAATGCGATGCCAGCTCCGACGGCAACGCATACTGCGCCGTGCCTTCAATCACGCGGAACGCCTCGACAGGACGGAACACCACGCGCCACAGCAAGCGAGAGCCCCAGAACAGCAGCATCGGGATGCGACCCGACACAAAGCTCAGTATCTCGATGCGCACGACGGCGCCGGCGCCGGTGCCATCGAAGAGCACGCGATTCTGCAATTGGACAACGTTGGACGAGATAAAACCGGGAAGGGTCAGCCGCATGGTGGCAAACAGCACGAGCAGCATTACGACGGCGTGGATCTTGTGGATGGCCAAGTGTGACCGAGCGTCCGGTGTCCGTGCGTCGAGCAGGTAGACCCAGTGATACCAGACCCAGTGTGCACCGACACTGGCGGCGCGATCGTCCCAGTAGAATGCGTCGCAGATGCAGACGGCGAGCTCGGTGAATTGGAAGGATGCGAAGAGCAGTTCTACTTCCTGGACGAGCGTCTTACCAGCAGCATCGGTCTGTACAAGATGCATGGTCGGCCTGGGAGCGGCGCTTGGCTTGATACACGCGGACGAGCCGTGCCACGAGGAAAAATACCTGGATGCCGATGCCATTCGATAACAGATCGTTAAGGCGACAGTGCTGATCGAGAATCACAAACTCATGAGCGGCGTCGCTCTGCGAGTCGATGTAAAGGAGCCCGAACATAGAGCAGATCGTGATGGCGTGAGCAACGGGACACTCGCGTACGTGGCGTGGCACTCGGAAAGCTGGGTGCGGACGTTGGCGTCGATGAACAGTGCCTCCTGAAAACTCATCAACTGGACCCAGACTTCAAGTATACGCAAGTTGAGCACGGCCAGGAACCAGAACTCTAACGTGCGCATCATGTGGATAGCCATGCCAACAGTCATGGATGTGAAGGCTGAGCAAACGCCAGGCATACACAGCACAAACACGAGTGGAGCAAGTCCTTGTTCAATGGGTGCTGGAACAATCGACTCTGTTTGTTCCAGCACCAAGCATGTGCGTCACCGCTCGGCACAACCCGCGGCATTCCTCTTGGTGCATTAGTGCGCGGTGCAGGTCACTTTCACCACTCGGGACACGAGGCAAGTCGACCACCTCTTGCACCTTAGCATAAATAACGGCGCACAGCACATTGACACGGATTGTCGATCTTGGAGGCGAACTCGCCCAACGTGGCTTGGTTTTCTAGCACTGTGCGACTCCGTGCGTGATCTAAGAATATGGTCTACACATACGGAAGAAGAGGAGGAATAGTCCGGTGATCAACCAGTTCGGCGCGTGCACTCAAGCGATCTCAATCTCTCGCACAGTGAAGTCGATATCGTGGGTGTGCGACCACAGGGGATGGGACAAACAACAACTGCGAAGCACAGTGTCGTGATCAAAGACACTGCCACCGTCGATGTGTGTCCTTCACCGACTGAAATGCACGACTGCTGTCTCAATCGTCGCAAGCTGCCGTTGCGTTCGTCCCAAACAGCAACGATTTCTGGAAAATGGTCCAGCCCTGAGCAGCCAAATGTTGCAGGAATCTGTTCCAAGGCGAATGGCGGTAAAACAAACTGGTTGTGATCCATCGTTCACGCCGAGTTCACACTACTATGACGACGCTAGCGACTGTGCCGTTTAAACATCAACGATTAGATCTTGGCCGTGCGGTCCATAGAACTCACTCAATATCTCACCAATATACACGGGAGGGGGGAGTCGCAGTACTCTCGAGTGCCACCAGGAAGTATAATGCTTGCTCCAAGCACGTGCTTTAAGTACGTAAAAATCTGCAATTGAAAACACACCGGATCATCACGCTACCTTTCGCCACCGAACACCGAGGTGCTGCGTGACGTCGACGTTCGGATCTGATAGATTGACACATTGTAGACGATCGAGCAGCTTCCGATAGCGCAGCGCTTTCTTCGCCAGTTGAATAGTTGTGCTGGGATCATCAGAGTTATTTTGTGCCGCTTGTACAAGCAGGCGCACATTGGCGTGAACGCGTTCTCGGAGCGCTTCTTCCTTGTATTGGATCTGGAATCGGTACGTTGGTTGTTCATTATCCAGTGGCGTGGTCTGAACAGCGTCGTAGTCTTTGGCAGTCGATGCCTCGATTGAGGTAGGACGTGGTGCCTCGCTGTCACGCCGCGTGGGAAGGCTACGGGCGCCTGACAAACCGCGATGATCGTAGGAACCGAAATCTTCAAGACGTTGTAGATCGAGGGCAGGAACCCTCGCCAACATCAGTGGGGAGCGCACCGTCGGATAGCCAGGGTCGAACAACTCTGGGTTGGTGCTTACATGGAGCATCATACTCCGTCAACGTATCACTCGTGGCTTCCGCTTAGAAGGCCCGAACTGTGCGCTCCTCGGTAAACAGTGCACCAACCTAGTCGCGAATTGTTGAATGAGATCTGCATCTCGCATCGCTCGTTTGCTATCGTTCGCCGTCAAGGGCGCCTCCGACTACGCGCCCGAGCGCCATCCTGCGGCGCAGTCGGCATGGTCAGCTGCGTCGAAGCAGCGCTGTTGAGGGGCGGTGAACAGGCGCCTCGCTTTTCTGCAGCAGTGTTTGTTCCCAGCAGTCGCTCTGCTCGATGCCATGCCCATGCATTGCTGGTTCAGGCGCAAGTGCGTGCACGCTTTCCTTCTTTCTTCGAGCTCGAGCGAGCAAATGTTCTGACGCAAAGGAAGCAGAACAATTGATCGCACACTACTGCACACTAATGCAATCGACAACAGACAATGCAGGGAAATGGTGCGGCGTCGCATCAGCAACCACGCTCACAGCCAATTTTTTATAATGAAGAAAGTCAGCTGCTGATCGCAGGAGCTGACGCGCATCCTTTCTACTCCACAGGAGTCTCGTGGTGTCAATTTCCAGCTCTCTACTCGCTGGCGATTATAAAGAGGGCCAACGGCGCGTTATCCTTGTAGCAGCATGTTGCCTCCGCGCAACATCCCAAAAACAGTTAAAACCATGTTTCCTACGTCTAGCTACACAAGTAATGAAGCTTCAACAGGGGAAGAGCACAACCAAAGTCGGTTTTACCGTGGTAACCCATTTGGCTAATCTTGGCAGAAGTTGAGGACGACGCCCAGCAGCTAGGTACCACATGCCTTCCTGCCTACCACAACAAAGTCACAGATGGTGCGTTACGTTGATTCACAAAGAAGCATCGACATAACGCGAGCATAGATGCTGCACTACAACGTCAGAATCAGAGATGCATTGTTGGAACAGGCCAGGTGCAGCAGCGTTGCGTCAGTTGTTGATGACTCACGCACAGCAAAGCTCGAGTCAAGGCCTCGTGAGCAATGCTTGCCTCCACGCCGTATCGCACTTTGATCAATCCTAGGCTGATCGGCGCTGGGTAGCGCCATCTTGCCGTTGGTTCACACCAGGGGGTTAGCGCAAGCTTGTCCGCTCCCCCAAGCCGCTAGCTCCACCGCCACCTTAACTGAGCAATCGCTTCACGCTGTATCACACTGGACTCGCCTACATCAGTGGGCTTTTCTCCTTCTCCTCCTCGCTTCCGTGCCGTGTTCCAACAGGTTTATGAGCACCAACTCACGCTTGCTGGAGTCGCGGGATGCGATTCCAGCGGTGATCTGGTCGAGTTCGAGTTGGAGGCAATCACCACACAGAGACATCAAAGTGACAAGGTGAGAGGGTAGCCCAGAGGACCGCGTCAGTGCAACCACTGTAACCCTGCAGTGTGGGCGCAGAATATCCACTCGTCAAGCACCTGCCGTCTAGAAAACTGCCAGCGCGCACCAGGCAGCCAGGGAAGGATCTTGCCCACTCCCAGCGTGGAGCTACCAACTTGGCAATACTGTACCATGGAACTCCAAACAAGTGTTCCCGTGGCGTGACACACCGACAACACTGCTGCGTATCCGATTCCACTAGAGTCCCAAGTCTCGAGCCCATGGCGTAAAACACAACGGGAGACTGAGGCGTCGTCGAAGAAATCCACCTTGCAGTTGCGTTGCCAAGTCTGCAAGTCTCCCAACGCGACACGGCGCTATTTTATGATTTGCCTCCAACGACGCATTCCCCTGCCAAAGCAAAGCACACCCAACCCAGCTTTCTTGGGAAGCTCTTCCAATGTATGCCTCGTACATCCGATGGATTCGTCCGGTGAAACGTCCGTCCCTCGCTGGAAGCGCAACCAGCTCACCAGTCTCCTCTCCACCAATGCGACTCCTTAAGAAATCGACACTCGCCTCAGGTTGAAAATCCGCGAGCTTCCACCACCAGCGATGGTCCTTGTCGCCCAAGGCACTTGCGGGCTTCACCTCGCGGGGCTCATTTGAGAATTCGCACCCAACCGGACAAGTCAGTGTCAACTTGAAGAACCACCCATGGCATCAATAGTTGCCAGTTCAACTACGACGAAGCACGGGTTGAACAGCGTTTATTCGCCAACAGAGACACCAATCATTGCGGAGCCAGCGCTCGCCGTCCTTGCACGTCGATTTAATCTTCATCGCTCAAACTCGTGCTCCGTCCTGCACTCGATCGAGCGTGCGCAAAGACTCGAGGCCGTTCCACTACCCGCGGCGATCAATGCTCGGACGGATGTCGGCGACAATCCCCGACTCAAGATATGCTACAGCGACGACGTCCTCTACGAGAGATCACAAGCCAACATGATGGCGTAATTGCGCACGGCTCAGGGACCGAAGAGCGATGGACTGAGCACCGCGAAGCCCTCATCCAACACGCTTCTCGCGCGGCGTGTACTCAAGTACCGCAAGCTGCTTGTTCGCGCGCAGAACGCAGATCTGCAAGATCCAAAATTTGACCTCGACGCCTTTACAGGGATTCATTGGTGCCGCGTGCAGCGCACACCAGTCTCTGCTCAGTGAGGTATCGGTGTGAGAAGCTCTCACGCGTCGAATGGACTGATCCCACGCACCACTAACACGACTTGCTGAATGCCCCAGAAGGTTTGATATGTTCCACGCAATTCTTGGAGCATGTGGCCACACCCAGTTTGAAACAACGCATGTAGTTGAATCGTTGAGGATCGCTAGGTTACGGAGTTTGAGAACCATAAGAAACCTATTGATTCAAAGAACAGACCATGTCAAAAACATGGATTCTTCATCAGAGACTCGGTGATACGATCTCCCCATGACGACTCCACCGTGCAAAGGTGTCACTTGCCAATTCTTCATGCACATCCATGTGAGGTTTGGAAGCCCGCACAACTAAGTGACTGCGCTGCCGCTACAGTGTTCAGCAGCACCTTGCCAGGTTGCACTAGACTCTCTGTCGACCGTTTGGTGTCACCAACATTCCACGGTTTGGTTGCGGAAAGTGCCAGGCGCAGAACTGCCACGGAACACTGCGACAAGATTCGCGCACAACATAGATTGACTGGAGCTACTAGAGTGGAAGGAATGGCGAGTGTTGTGCTTGATACTTTTCTGGGATTCTCGATTAACAATAAATAGTTGCTACCCTGACAATGATAACAATGATTCATGCCATCTTCTGCCAGCGAACACCAAGATGTTGCGTGACATCGACGTTCGGATCGTCCAAATCTACGTCCTGCAAGCGTGTCAAGAGCTTGCGATAGCGCAGCGCCTTCTTCGCCAGCTGCACGGCTGTGCTGGAGTCGTCCGATCTGCTCTGCGCTGCCTGCACCAGCGAGCGCGTGTTGGCGTGAACGCGTTCACGCAGCGCTTCTTCCTTGTATTGGATTTGGAAGCGATACTTGGGTTGTCTCTCCGTGCGTGTTGATACAGGATTGATAACAGCGCCGTCCGTCGCGACGCAATCCTTCGCAGACGAGGTCGAGTCAGCAGCTTGGTCATCAGCCAGCGACCGGCGTTTCCTTGTGGCCGAGTTCATTGCATCTCGAGGTGTTGGCTCAACCAGCATCACTGGCGAGCGCACGATTGGGTATTCTGGGTTGAACGTGTGCATGGTACTGATGTGAAGCATCATATCGCTGGAAGGCACGAGGATGGGAGAGTGGCGGCGGTGGTGCGCGTGGTGCTTCCAATTACTCAATGGCTTGGGCTCAGGCCGGTCAAGCACGCTTCGGTCTCGTGGTCGCTGAGCGAGACTTGAGACCACCAAACACCTACCAGCAACAGTTGGCGACCCCAACGACTCGGATTCTGCACATGTCTTTGTGCCTGTGCGGTAGGTACCGAGCCGTTGAGCCCCAAAGCGCTCCTTCGTGGATGGAACCCCCGAAATAAGAACATTTTGGAGAGCGGGTAGGTCCGGTGCGGAATATATATATATATTTATGTGGTGAGTCGGAGTCAGCATGAGCTGCGGACGGGATGGCAACGCAACGCATGTGCAGGCGCAGCGTGTTCGTGCACTTCATGATGCCGTGTCGTGCATGTGGTTGTGAAATACAAGGTTACTGTCGACCTAGGACGCAATGGCAGCATTGATCTTGTGGGTGATGGCCGGTCTAATGCATCTGCACGCTCTGTCTGTCTTGACTGGTGAGTCGCTTCAACAACATAGATACGAGCTCACGTGGCACGGAGTTTAAAAGCCCAGACTCCACCATCCAGCTGCGAGTGTGCGCGTGATTCGAAGGAAGCGGCGCGTTGACAGAAAACACAGTCAAGAAGTCCGAGCGCATAAAAGCGCCGAGCGCATCTGCGATGGAACAATAACGCTCGGGAACTGCTGTTGCCACTGTGTGTATTCATCGCAGCACGGTGGTAATCCTTCCTCGGACATTTCCGACCTGGATATTCCAGGACACTGCTCGTGCAGAGTCTGGCGGAGCAAGACTCACTCATGGCAAGTTCTTGGCCACGTATTCGGGTGTTGGTGCCTTAGAAAGCGCTACACTCAGGATGGCTGCGGCAATCCCAATTTGACTTTGTCACCAGCAAGCTTTGGACAGGTCGTGGGGTCATTTGAGGTCTTGAACAGGCTGGAATCCTTGGGCGACAGAAGTTCCCTCGTGTGTGGGCACTGCCCACTGGGCAGCGGAAGCGCGTGCGTGCCGTGGCTGGCCGTACCGGTGCCTCGGACGCACATTGCGGCCGCCGCACAGTGATTGATCTCACGTGACCTGTGACACACGCAGAGCATGCTGAGGTTGGCAGGAGATGTCAAGTGCAGCACGAAATGAGCAAACTGCTGCTGCATTTCCTTGTCACCGTGTAAAACGGTATGATGTTATTGCAGCACTGCAGCATGGGACGCTGGGCGGCTTCTCACCGACGTTGCACAAGAATGCTGCCAGCAAATGCAAAGAGCTCCCGCGCCATGCTCCGACCCTTCGGTCGCTGGTTGGATGGGAGAATCCGCAGAATCCGCCTTCAGTCAGACGCCCTCCGACTTGTCCCGACCCAATAACCAGCTATTGCAAGAACGCACTGTAAGCCCCCCGCTTGTCGTCGAAGCATACGGTGCACTTGAAGATGTTAGATTTGATCACTAGCTAGGTGTTCAATCATGCCTACTTCTCAGATACAGCTGCATACGCATCCCCTTGGGCTTTGAAGAATGAGAAAACGATCTTCTCACAGTGGCCCATCTGATAGTCGAGCAGAGACTCTCTGCCAGAGAGTAACGTACTCTGCTTGCAACGTGTTTAATCATGCCCCGGCGGTCAAAAACATTCAGCGATTGATTTATGTGATGGATTCATGGACGAGAAAGCGATTTCTTGTGTTTTGCATCTTGTTCCGCACGCAAGAATCAGTTGATCGAAGACGATGGTCAAGTTATCCATGTTCTATATCGCGCATCAAGATAGCATTCACCAAGCGACTCAGCGCCATAGAAGCCGCATGGCATGTGCAATCGGCGGCACAATCGGATAACACATCCTGAAGGTGGTCAGGAGTATCGATACACATGAGCACTCGCGTTCGCAGAGATCGTCCCGTGATTCGCGGGACAACAAGAAAACACTGGAGACCCCGCACGTCGACGACATCGAGCATGAATCAAGGCAGATTCATCATTGGAACTTGAAGAAGATCGCGTTCTTGCTGGAAAAATACCTATTCTTCCGTTTGAGAAAAGCATCTTCACCGTACGCTGACTCGGTACAGGACAGCGCAACAATAACCTTTACTATTGCATACCCCCCGATAACATGATTGGGTTATCAGTGACCCCTTGTTGGTTGTTCCAAGCGCCAACTCTCCTGTCGGTCGGGACTTTTAATGTTCTTTTCCACGGCCGCCACACCACGTTTGTTCTTCAGACCAACGATACGTCTGCGCGAGCTGCAGTGCAGCAAAGCAGGAGCGTGGTCACTTGTGCTTTTCATCCTTATCGATGGTCGAAGGCGACAGTGGTAGGCCCACGCTGATCGTGTCGCCGACCGACGCAGAGGCTGCGCGTAACAGACGGCGGCACCAGGATAGCTTCCAATCACGCCGCCGCGCTCTTAAGAAGGCAAAGGATTGAGCCTTGCGGCCGACTGTTGCGCCCCACACTCGCTCGAACGAAGCCGACCGAAGTCTGTCGAAGGCCAGCTGCTCCGACCAGTCGCGTGTGACGGAACAATACCGACTAGGCCCCCAAGGGCCCCCTTCCCCTGCCAGCGTCGGCTGCAGACTCGAACCGAAGGCCATCCTCCCAAGGAAGCAGTCTTCGATTTGCCAGCTAGCTCTCAAGTCAAACGATAGACCCACTCGTCATGCCAGTTCCCAACCCAACGGCCTTGCAGCAGACACAGAGGACATCCGAGCCCGACGTCCTGCGGCACAACTCTCATCAGAAAGCATCGGAGCGAGCCCTTGACTATCGAGCTTCCAGCACGCCCATTTCACGTGTTACGGTCGAGCTCATGTTCCAAAGTATATGCAATGCACCGCGTGCAGCGCCAGCGAACGCTGGCTCTGACCCAATCGGCAGAGGCGCCCCCTGTCATGGACCACGTTGCAGAGCGGCGAATGACGATTTGCTACAGCGATGATTTATTATGCGAGCGCGCGCAGGCCAATGTCGTCGAGTTATTAAGAACGGCTCAGCTACACGCGAACGATGGCCACGATGCGTGCGTGGAAACTACCAGCGCATTGCTCGCGCGAAGAGCTCTCAAATACCGGAAGCTTCTCGAGCGCGCCAAGACTGTTAACGTGGACGATCCAGACTTCGACGTTGCGAAATTCACAGGCATCCAATGGTGTAAAGTACAACAGGAATCCGCCTCGTTTTCTTCACAGTAGATAAATGTAGTCATTTGAAAACGACGTGTCGTTGATTGGCTTTAGCGGCAACTAGAACATCAGATAGTGGCTGTATGATGATCGGAATATCATTTTGTGTATTTCGTCACTGCAGTCAAATCCAACATTTAGTGAACAGAGAAGATCCTCATTTAGGGGAGCGCCAAGGAATCCGCTGCTTGGTGATCGGAATGGCTGAAGTTGTGCAGAGGAAGGCTCTACCCACCCTATCTTCCGATCATGGGTAGATACAGCCTTGCTCTGCAGTGTAGACATGGGTAACCCATGTCAGCGACTGCTATCTTGTTGTCGCTTGCATTAGCCATCAAGCGTAATTAATCACTGATGACTTCTCGTTATCACGAGAAGTCTTTCTCAGAGGCCGCGAGATGATTGTTGATTGCTGTTTGGAGATGCTTCGGTAATGCGTACTGAGTTACACTGACTGCATGTGTACGCCAAGCTATGGTAAGAAGTGGACCATGGGCCCAGTTCTTCCGAAACCAGCTCACAGCGTGTGCCCGGTGCAAATGCAAGGTCGAGGTGAAGTCGAGATGACTGACAAAAATGCTTTTTACTAGTGTAGACACATATTCGCAAGATGCGAGTTCTTAACGAATACTCATAAAAATTGGAAGACTGGATACACTACTGTAAACAAGTACTTGCTTCCTTGGCTATTGCGACGACACCGGCAGTTGAGTCTACTATCACAGCACCGACGGATTCGTTGGCGTCGAGCCGAGGTAGTGGATACCTTCCTGTGGGGGCTTGGCCTCCTGCAGGCGCTTCCTGCGGGTCTTGATTGCAACACCAACAACGACAACGACCACCACTGCGGCAATAACAAGCATGGCCACCATGAAACCCGAGCTAACGGTATGCGAGGAGCCACTTTGGGTGTTTGCCTGGCGTGCCTTGTCCACCGTTGTGGCCTTTGGCGATGGAGACGGCGAAGAAGTCTCCTTCGTGATAGTAGCTGATACCATCGCGCCCCCAGGGCCATAAACTGGGGTTCCGATCTCACCAACCTCACCCACCTCAGCATCCGTCTCATTTGCCGTCACCACACCTGCCTGGTACTCCGATGAGCCCGAGCTGCTCAAGTCCAGCATACTCAAATCGTAGTCCGTTGAACCAGCACTTGGGGTTGACGTTGGGGTCGGAGTTGGGACTTCTGTAATGGTTGGGGTAGGTGATGGCGTTGGCGATGGCGCTGGCGTTGGCGTTGGCGACAGGGTTGGCGATGGCGTTGGTGAAGGTGTTGGAGCAGGAGTTGGTGCAGGTGTTGGAGCAGGAGTTGGTGCAGGTGTTGGAGCAGGAGTTGGAGCAGGTGTTGGAGATGGAGTTGGGGTTGAAGATGGAGTTGGTGCAAGGGTTGGATATGCAGTAGGTGCGAGGGTTGGAGAAGGAGTTGGGGCAAGCGTTGGTGCTGGAGTCGGTGCCAGAGTTGGTGCTGGCGTTTGCGCTGGGATTGGTGCTGGGGTTGGTGCAGGCGAGTCTCGAATGGTGCCATCAATCTTCGCCATTTTCAACTGATCGACCAAGTAGCCCTGGTTCCAAAGCGACTCGAAATGCTTTTTGAAAAAGACGCCAGCTTCTGGTCCCTTCAGAGCGTCGCTGGTGCGATCTCCCTGGTCGCACGTGCCGTCACTATCACCTGGTGGCTTCACCCAAACAAAGTAGTCGATGTTGCTCAGACCAGTGTCGCCGGTCGGAGGGTGGCCGACGCCGGCAGTCTTGGTATTGCACCATTCCTTGGAGTCCGGATTCGTCTTGTAGTTGCGAGAGGTGTCGACGATGCAGTGCATGCTGGGGTTACCAATAGCACTCTGGAAGTTGCCGCACAGGCGCGACAACTCCTCGTTCGAGCGATAGTTGGACGTGTTCAGTGTGATGCCCTTGACCTTGCCGCCCTGTGAAATCTCCTTGACAATCTTGGCCACCTTGGACGCTTGCTCTGGGTAAGAAAGGGTCCAGTAGCCGAGGTCAATGTAAATCTCTGCATTTGGGTTGCCCGACAAGACCTTGACGGCCATTTGCAAATTTTCCTTGTAGCCGGATTGTTCCGCACAGCCGCCATCCTTGGCGAGAAGTCCGAGGGCGTCTGGCTCCAACACATACAAAGCCTTGCGATCGCCCACGGTGGTCGCCAACGTCTTGATGAACTTCTCGTAGTCGGCCGCATTCTTGTTGCGGCTGCCAATGGTGGAGTACCCAGCGTCACAGTCCTTGTTTGGAAGACCGTAAATAACGACATTCAGACGCGTCGACTCGTCGCAATGGGCAACCAAATCCTTGGCAGTCTGCTCGTAGTCGCCATTGGCTTCACGGTCCGAGTACCAAGTCGCGATGCCGTGCTTTTCAATTTCGGTCAACGCAAAGGCGACGTCCGGGTGAGCCTTCTTGGCCTCAGCATACGTGATTGGCGGGATCGAACAAAGCTTGTCGCCCGAGCTGGCGGTTGTTGGCGTGACGATACTCGCAAGAACAGCTGCTGTGACCAACGCCGTCTGGAACCAGCGCAACATGACAGCGGGGGATCTGCGGTGGTGGTGGTGGTGGAGAAGGAAGTGGCGGAGTTGTGGCACGATCCCTGCAAAACGCAGACTGCCGCTGCCGGCGCGCTTGAGCTTCGGTCACTGCCTGGTCCACCACTGCTCGCTCATATCTCGCAGCAGCACTGACGTGGCCGGGCTCGTTTGGTTCGTGCCAGTGCGCCAGTGCGCGCAGACGCTGCCGTGAAGACCCTCTCGCCCCCGCATTGCCCAGCCAGGCCCAGTGGCGCCAGATGGCGGAGTTGCCAGAGTTGCCGCAGTTGCTGGGTGCTGTTGACCCAGACAACCACGTCAGTCCCGCTCAAGGCCATTCCCTCGACCAATTCTGAGGTCACCATCAAGACAGCACGCAACGAAGGCTTCGAAAACGCGGTTGCCGACAGGAAAGGGGATTGCACGCAGCTGAGGCGTGCCTGTCACTCCAGCAAGGACGCCTGCATGCATTCGGCGTCAGCCTGGGGCCTTGACCAGAGACGGGCCGTCGAACAGGCTCACAAGCCAAGTGATGGCAGTTAAGAATTGTATTCTGGGTGAAGAACACCTACGGATGCGTTGCGTCGCATCTGATGCAGCGATGAATCAGATGGTGGCGATCCCAGCGTGCGCAAGTCCGAGGTCACCGGTTGCGCGTGGGGTCTTGAGCGAATCTCTGTCGCGTTGGCGAGAGCGCACAACAACCAAGACGACCACAGAAGCCACAACCACGCCGACCATGACCATGAGAACGATGAAGCCCGTGTGCACGACCTCGCGCTGGTGAGCCTTGGTGCTCGCCACAGACGATACTTGGTCGCTATCGTCATGGGGATGCGATGTGGGAAGTGTCCGGATTGGAACCGGAGAAACAATGACGTCTTGGCTGGCGATGCCACTTCCCGATGAAGATGGTGAGGCAGTCGCACTGATCAAACTATCTGCAAGCTCCAGTTCCATTTCAGCAAGCAGCGCATCTGCATCGGATGTTGAGTTGGGAAAGCTGCTTTCGTTGAGCTGTGAGGTCGGCCTTTGCGATGAGTCTGCCTCGCTGGAAGCTGTGGACGGAGAATCTTGCTCTGGACTCGATGCAGCTGTAACGACGCCTTGAAACGAATCAAATGCAGTGGGCTGTGACTTGCGAATCGGTGGCATCTTCTCCTCCAGAACAAAATAGCCTTGGTTCCAGCTTGATTGGAATAAACTTCGAGTGAATTGTCCAGGCGCGACGTTCCCAGTCAAATCTTTGCCGCACGTTCCCATGTTAGTACCAGGCGTCATTGTCCACACAAAGTATTCCACGCCATCCAGCCGAGTGAACGCTGTTGGTGGAGCTCCAACACCAACATTCGTTGAATTGCATTCAATCTCCCCTGGAAGCTTTTGTCCCTTGTAGTTCAGGGAGGTGTCGAAGATGCATCGAAGTCTGGAGGAGCCGAAGGCTCTGCGGAAGTCGGTGCAAGTGTGCACGAGTAACTCTGTCGGTTGATACCCGCCAACATTCAACGCTACCCCGTTAATACTGGAGATTCTTTCCATCGGGCGGAGAATGTCGACGACCGCAATTCTCTCCCTCTCGGACTGGATAGACTCGGTG
Organism: Lagenidium giganteum; assembly: GCA_002286825.1. Lineage (NCBI taxonomy): Eukaryota > Oomycota > Peronosporomycetes > Pythiales > Pythiaceae > Lagenidium > Lagenidium giganteum. The sequence goes on from NSDO01000348.1 coordinate 75,877, forward strand.
TCGATAGCGACGTAGACCTTGGCATTAAGATTCATCGACAGCATTTCCGCAGCAAGGTTCAGGCTCCCCAGATAACCAGCCTTGGATGCACAACCACCCTTCACGTGACTACGAACTGCAAGCGGCTCCAGGACGTAAATGACCTTGCGACTTCCAACTGTGCTGGCGAGATCCTCCATAAACGCCAAGTACTTGGTTTGAAAGGCGACATCCGTTGAATGTCCATCGCCAGCTGTGCCGCAGTTGCTGTACGGGAGTCCTTGGACAACGATGGTGAGGGTGGTAGCTTCTGGGCAGCTCTGCACTAATTCTTTCGCGGCGTGGCGGCGTACTTGCTCTTCGGCATCAATCGTGTACCAAAATGCAACCCCTTGGTGTTGCACGTGACGCAGCGCGAACGAGATGTCAGGATTGCGGGCCATAGCTTCTGCGTAGACGTTTGGCGCGAGCGAGCAAAACTGTTCTGCCGGTGCGCTCATGACCTGCTGCAGGCAGCAACAGACACCCAGCACTACCAGTAGTGGATGAAAGAGCATACTTGTCCGAGGAAGTTAGTGACGATGAGCTTTGAGGGACAGCGATCCAGTTGAGCAATGATGATGATGATGCCGAGCGACCCACACACCAGCGACCCCTTTGGCCCCATCAGCGTGTTCTGTTGGTGAGTGACGACATCACGATCCACTTGCACGCGGCAACGAGGCCAAAGAAAGGTCCGAGGGGTCTGGGCAGGATGGCGAAAATGTGATGACACCAGATTTCCCTGCGCGGCGACGCACCGCAAGGCCCTGCGGCGCAGGGCACAACACAAGACGCACCCGCAATGGAAACGACCTGAGCCTCAGAGCAGAAGGCTGTCACACAGCTTCTCGTCATCAGAACAATCCCGAAATTTCTGTTTCGGTTGTGGCGGTTATGCTTGCTCTCTGTCATCCATCCGCTGGTGGCCGTCGTCCACCCAAGAGCTGGTGTCATCAAACCACCTGCTGCCATGGCAACGTCAACTGCAGGCGACACGCTGGGGCACAGTGCGTTGCAACGTATCCACAAATCGTTGCAACGAATGTGTGCAATGGATTTTTGGAGCCATGGGAGAGAGCCACCTGGCCTGAGCCCAGCTGATTCAAGAAATCTGATTCGGAGGCGGCCAGACCCAGACACTCACACCATCACACCTGCTGGGCACGCGGCGAACTGGCTGCCTTGGCCGAGTTGAAGGCGGCCACGACACCAGCTGGCGCGCCAGATGGCGGCCGGTCAATGCGGCTGCGACGCATGGCACATGCACATGTGGGGACATGCCACCCACGCGCTGGCAGCAACCGCGCAACCGCGGCAGCAGCAGCAGCAGTGCGCAGTGGCAGCGCCAGTGGCAGGGCCAGTGCCAGTAAAGAAACCCCAGGAAGCGCGCCGCAACGCACGCACAGACGCGCGCGGACACGACGACCACGCCGACGACAAGCGCCGACGACGCGAGCATGTCGCCCAGCGTCATGGCGGCGGTGAGTAGCGGCAGACACATGATGGACGACGCGAGCCCGACGAACGCCGCCGTGGTGCGCAAGAGAGCCACGGACCCGGCGCTCGAAGACACGTTCAACTGCAGCGATGGGCTGGACGACGCGCTGGCCGCCATGGAGAGCGAGCTGCCGCCCGTGCGGGCATCGCGCTCACGCTCGCTCACGGACCGGAAATCCAGTCTCTTCGCCGTCTCGACGCGCGCCAGTGGCTCATCTGTTGGGGTGCCACCACCACCCATGGGCATGGGCGGCATCGCCAGCGCGCCGCCGACGATGATGGGTGACGCTCGCGTCAACATGACCGCAGACGCGAGCGGGACGACCACAATGACCGGCCAGGCGGGTGACGTGGAGCCCACGGGCATGCGCCGCACCATGTCGGCTGAGTTTACGCTCAGCATGCTGCAGCAGGAGCTGGGCTACCCACGCCGCAAATCGTCGCTGCACACGTCCCGCCCGCCATCGTCAAACGAGAAGCGACGTGCGGGAAGCTGGTTCGTCGAAGACTCGCCACGAAACAGCGGGGCTTGGAACGCCAACGGAAATGGCAACGGCACTGAGAGCGCCCCACACAGTCGTTCGACGACGCTGACAGAGCCTGACAACGAAGACGATTGCGACGGCCACGCCGCGGACGACGCAGCGCAAGTCGATGACGATGATGACGCCACGGATGACGGACGGGAAGCCTACGAAATCACAGCCAGCGAAGACGACAATTTCCTGGACTACAGACTGGCCATTGTCACGGGCTACACGCGAGGCACGGACGGCGTGGTGTACTACGAGATCATCGTCAAGTCGACGGCCCATGGCCCGCTGTCAGCCTACAAAGTGCGACGTCGTTATTCGGAATTCCGAGCGCTGCATCGCGCGCTGGCCAAGATCATGCCCACATCCAATCGCATTTCGTTCTCGGGCATGCTGACAGCGTCTGCGTTCCAGAATGACGACGTGTCAGAGTGCAGCCTTCGTTTTTCACAGTCGCGGTCGCGTGGCCGGGAAGACGAGTTCCACCTACCGCCGCTGCCTGACAAAGGTGGCATCTGGTCATACTTTCAGACCGACAACGCCACGTTCCTAGAGCGCCGCGCCAAGTACTTCCACGCCATCATCGTCGCAGCACAGAACCACGCTCAGGCCCGTCGAAGTCGCTTGCTCAACGATTTCCTCGGCACGCCACCCGACTCGGTCGCGCGCGACACATCGGTCGAGAACAGCTACGTCAGTCTCAATCGCTTCGCAGCTCCTAAAATCCGCTTTTCAGTCGAAGTGCAAGAGCGCCGCGAGAAAGCACTCAACATCAGCCTCAAGCGGTCACACCGGCGCTGTGGCAGCCCGCACGACCACATGGGTTCCGACACATACAGCCCAAGGACGTTGCGTTCGCCCGCGCCTTCATCTCCTCTGCCGACCATCGTTTCTGCCCCACCGTCACAAGAGCCGCAATCCGCATCAGCTAAAGTCCTGCGCGCCTCGGACGAAGCCAAAGCAGCACCCGTGGTGCAGGGCCTCAACTGCGTCGTGAATTCCCCGCAGGGCGCAACGTCAGCGGAAACGGAGCGCCCTGCCGGTTGGTGAAGGTGGAGAGGCGCCAAACAAACAAAAACACTCTTCCCGTCCTGCTCAAGCCCACGCCGTCAGCGCACACTGCTCATCGGCCACGAAGCCAGAACCGGAGAATACTTGTGCAAGCCAGGTGGACTGTAAGTGATGTGTGCGTGTATGTCCAGCTACCTAGTGCGTTCACGAGTGTGCCTACGAATCTGATCAATGAGAGGAATTGCTTGTCCATGTCGAGCAAGTGTGTGCCTTGGACACGCGTGTCCGTCCTCCCTCTCGCTGCTGTGTGTCGGCTGTCTGCGTGTCGCTCACGCTCTCGCGTCGTGATGGACATCACCGACGTTGACCCCTCTTGCTCACAACAGCTGCATGTTCTGTGTGAGGCCCGTCGTGTTCTGCATTTCCAGCTGACGTACCACCGACAGGATTCATGAGCACAGAAATGCCACACTTCTCGTGCTCCAACCCAAATGTGACTTCACGAGCCCATCAGCTGCTGCTGTTGAAGCCATTCACCACAGAATTGCTCTCCCGATCTTCTTCGAATATTGCGAGGTGAGTGAGAAGTCCAACCGGGTGGCATACACCCACAGGATTGGTTATTTCCAGCACATAACGCCAGCACCAAAATGGGAAGAGGATGTATTTTTGCGGCGTTGGACTTCAGCGGATCGATATCGAGTCTGCGCCTAGGATGGAATCTCTGCGGAACGGATTGGATGCGTGGGACTTAAAGGGGACTTCAAGATGATCACTTTTTATCCATCGTACAGCCCACTGCTTGTAGCTTCCGAATTTCTTCTGTCATCATGGTCAAGGTACTTCAATTGATTCTCGTGGCCACGACAGTTCCTTTCGCGTTTACGGACGCTGGCTCAAGCTGCACGAAGACCGATAATGTACTGTATGACGGCGTCGTTCTCGGCACTTTCACAACCAGCACGGCCGACGACTGCTGCACTCAATGTCTCGCGAATTTCAAGTGTAAACAAGCAAGTGTGCTGGTGACGAAAGTGGGATCTTCGGTCAAGTACCAGTGCATGCTCAAGAAAAATATTGGCGCGGCGTCATCCAAACCTAACAACTTGTTGTCAGTGGCAACTTATACCGTCAGCTAGCGATCTACCAAGCACAGCACGGGTACGCCACGGCTGCAGTAATTGATATGGGTGAATTTAGGTTCCAACCACTGTAGCACTTAATGATAAAGGTTCCCACAGCTACGACAGCATCCATTACCGATACATTAAGGGTAGATAGCGAGCTCGTTGATGCGTTGTCTCCTCCTCGCTGACACTTAGAGGCTGCTCAGGCACTCGGGCTGTGGTAAACTGCATCAGTGATCGAGTTATGCAGACATCCAGCGCACATTCTGCGTCAGCATTGTCGTATTCCTCATTGCCAGTTCATCCAACGCACACAGGATTTCAAAGCCCGGAGATGCCATTCTGAACGCATTGCAGCCCATGAAGCCATCCATCAAGCGATGCCTCGCTCGATCTCGTTTATCTCCAAGTTCGTGCATCATCTGGTCTCGTGAAGGTGACGCAAAGATGCCAAGATGCATGGAGATGTCTCAATGTTGGTTATTTCTAGAGCAGCGCTGATGCCGATATGCGATGGAAAGCTGCGACAGTAGTGCTGGACTGAGCTAGATGGATGTCGAATTCGCGGACACGACGGTATCTCTGCGCCTTGGACAGGACAGGTTGGACTCGACTTGGTGACTTTCAGGCAATAGCTCACTTTCCATTCACGCCAGGACGCGCATTTCTTCGAGATCATGGTCAAGGCATTCCGGTTGGTTCTTGCGGCCACGACGGTTCTTTTCGCGACAACTAACGCCGGCTCAAGCTGTACAAGGACCGACAACGTCCTATACGACGGTACGATCATCAGTACCGTGGGAACCAGCTCAGCCGACGAGTGCTGCACGAAATGCCAGCAGAACTCGAAATGCAAACAAGCGAGTTTGATTATCGCGACGTTCGGCTCTTCCACAACGTACCAGTGTGTGCTCAAGAAAAGCATTGGCACGGCCTCCAGCAAGCTCAGCGGTTTGTTCACCATCGCAACCTACACCGTCAACTAGCGCCAGTCAAGCAGCACACGAGGCTTTTCACATCGACTCGTCTTGACTGCACGCTATAGCAGCGGTAGAATCCGATAGCACCAACGATTCTTGAATGCACTTCATCTCCATGGACTTGCACTAATCTTCCCAGTTTTGCACATAAGGAAAACACAATGCAATATTCTCAGCTTAGCCTACCGTCCGATCTGCACAGACGTGTCTTGTCCCGCCAAGGTCTGGAAGCACGAATCATGCTTCGAGGAGCGAGCCACTCAATCCAGCTGTGTCTAAATCACGAGTTGTTCGTGTGCTCCAAGCCAAATCGCAGACAATGCAGCCACAGCGACGGTCACTTTCCATCCTGCCTTCCAAGCATCACTAGCTCTACTCGGAACATCTATCACGATGCTTAAAGCTTTCCAGCTCTTCCTCGTGGCTGCCACAGCATTGTTGGCAACGACATCCGCTAGTTGCACCAAGATCAACAATGTGCAGTATCTCGGCGTAGTCATCAGAGCGGGCGTCGTCACGTCCGAAAGCGAGTGCTGCACGAGGTGTCTCGAGGATTCCAACTGCAAGCAAGCGTCGTTATACACAACCAAGATTGAAGACCACACCACGCATCAGTGCGTTCTCAGGAGTAACGTGGGGCCCGTTTCACCAGCTTTTCCTCCAGATGCTTCCGTCCTGACGTTCACCGTCGCTTAGACGATCCAGTACAGCCAGCTCTCTTTCTCTTTTTCATTAATTGTGCACCTATTATTCCTTGCCTTTGCTATCAGCTCTCTTTGTCGAGCACGGTCGCTGACACCACTGGCTTCGTCAGTAAAGCCATTGCAGGACTAACCATTGCAGCAAAGATCATCAAGCGCCTCAGAGTGCCCAACGGATCGGTGGCATGTCACGACAGACCAACGTGGCTGCATTCAACTCCAGTTGGTGTCAGTGTTGGCATGGGCATAGACGATGCTGCCAATTGACACTGTCGCCATTGATGGAGTCAAATCGACGACGCAGCGGACAATCTTGATGCACATGTGTGATTGACATGGATGAAAAGGACGGTGCCTACTTGCTGTGAGAAAGAGAAACTTCGGTATAGTATGTTCGTAGAAGTCGAACCTAACGCCGCTCATACGTCGGCTCGTCTTCAGAGGACCAAGTGGTGCCCGAGCTTCGCAGCCGCTGCGACTACTACCTGCGTTTCCTCCTGGGTGCGCGGGACAGCGTGTAGGGCCTCGATTGCTTGGAGGCCGGTTGCTGGAGGGAGGATTGGACGGTGGGAGCCCGACTGGTGCAGAGAGACTGGGTGACGACAGAGGTCGCCAGCGCTAGGCAGTGCCGCCGACAGGGAGGGCGGGCGATTGATGTCTCTGTGAACTGCGGCACCGGCCACTGCAATCAGTTCGTGAGCAATGATCGGGATGTTGAGACCACCGTCGCGCACCCGTTTGCTGGCCAGAGAAAGTTTGAGCCAGCTGCGACAGCGCTGGTCGGTTTGGAAATCGCCATCCCAAACGAAGGTGTTCACCATGCGTTGGAGTCGTGCAAGCTGCTTGGCCGTGGGCCACCAGTGTCGCACTTTGTACGGTGTAGGCTCAATGGTATGGTCGGCTGCATGGCAGCCGAGTCGTTTGGACTCGTTGACCCGTAGTCCTGCAGCTTGGCTGAACGCGGTTGTCGTGGACAATCGTGCGGTCGTGTCTGGCACCAAGACCGCCGTGTCATCGCCGTATCCAGCAATCCGCATCGGGATCATGGTACTGTCGGAGCCTTGCACTTCAGCGCCGGCGTAGTCTGGATGAGTTTCGATTGCGCGGTAGAAAGGTTCCAAAGCCATGGGCCAGTGGACATCCTTGCCGGATGCCACTGGTCACCCTGATGGTGTCAGACATTTTGCCGTCGACTAGGTTGGCTATCGTGCGATTGTGTAGCCTGGATGACCGATTCGTGTTGACCAATCCAACGCAGCACATCCTGATCCAGGGAGTCGTAGGCCATAGCATAGTCGAGAAAGAGGACAGCGGCCGATTTAGCCGTGGGCGCCTCCGTCGAATGCTGAAATGCGCGTAGCTGGGCGATGGTGTCGTGGATTTGTCGATGCGGGGCAAAACATGTTTGCCCGACGTGAAGCAGCACAGGCTGATTTCACGATACTCAACGCCAGCAGCTGGATTGTGCTGTGCATAATATTCTAGGACGCGCGCAGTGTATTGGCGTGCTCGGCGTGGGGCACCACGCAGCAGGTCATTATGTCCGACGGATTGTTCCGGACAACTGCGTCCGTATCGAAGAGCTCACTTGTCGCGACACCGATCATCCTGTGCTTATCGTTGGCAGTGTTTCTCGATGAGGCGCAGATGATGAGATTCGACGTTGGTGTGCGGAGAACATGACGGCGACGATACATCGCTGCGCTCCCTCTCAATGTCGTTGATGCTCGGGCTATCCTCGTTCCTTGCGTTGCTCCAGTGCACCCACTGACTCGAGTATGGTTGGTGTTTCTCCACTTGAATGGTGCCTGCGGCCTCATACTGTCCATCGCGTGCATATTTTACATGCGACTCGCAACAGTTCGCCAGCGCACAGTGGTCACCCAAGCAGTTCCTGTGGCATCACCACAGCTGTCTTCGTCTCAACGTACTTCATGATGCAGAAGAACTTGCTCGGTCTCCTCCTTCACAACTTCGACTTCGTCTTCATCGCCTTCCAGGTTGTTCACGATGGATCTTTGGCTCCAATGGCTGCTTTTCCTTGACGCGATTTTCGCCGATCGTTCGAAAGAGACTGTGGCTGTTGCGCAAGTACGGAGCGACCATCGCGCTTTTGAGCATCTTTACAGGCCTCGTTCGGATCTTGTACACGTTCTTCTTTGACGAAGCCTCAGGCTTTGAGGATCACGTGCTCTTCCAGATCACACTGCCTTCCGGGAAGACGCACAGAATGCACACCACCAACTTCTTTATCAACCGTGCGTTCCCCATCTTCGCGTGGATGGTTCAGTTCCTCTGCGACGTCACGATGCGGAGATGATATTTATCAAGAGGTCGGTAGAATACCGCTGCCCACTCGAAATCTCGGCTGGCAGGTGCGCGAGTTCCCATCCGTCCAGCGCATGGTCAGAGTCGACTGGACAGGAGCGATGACGCGTACGAGTGGCCGACCACGCAACCTCTCATACAGTCGTGGCAGCTGCGGCGACTGTTCGACTCAACAGGCCGCCCACACGGTGGGCCCACCGTAAGCGGATCACGAGATCAATCCAGGTCGATCTTGCGGCAACCATGTCCTCGAGCCACCCAACGACAATATCAGCTCTGCTCGCTCAACATGGAGGCTCGATCGAAAGCGTAGAGGCTAGTGGTGACCTGACCAAATGGTACGAGCAGCAACAGCAGTTGGAAACACGTGCGACTGCCGTCAGAAGAGCGCCGAGCGATGAGTTGTCCCGAATTGAAATTTGTGAGGAGTGCCAAGGACATCGAGTTGTGAAGATCACGTATAACTTCACAGTCAACGACCAAACCTGCCCAACGTGCGACGGCGACGGCGTGGTTCGACGCAAGCAAGTAGCCTCGATACAGGCTACCACCAACTGTGTCCAGACCGCCTGACACGAAGTCTTCGCTCAATATTAGTATGGAATTTGGTTTTGTTCCACTCAAAACTTGGGCTATGCTTTCCATCATTTACAAAAAACTACACTTCCTTGTTGCCCGTAAGTTCAAAGATGCTGAGAGCAAAGATTGTACACATGCAACGCTGATTGTATTCTCCGTTGGCGTAGTCGGGGCGTCTGGCATGGGTTTGAGTAGCCTTCATTCCACAAACAGCAGGTTGTCCAGTCCAAAATCCGAGTCTGCCGTCGTCGGCAACCCTCGCTCTGGTTGATGGCACTGTGTCATCGACTCTTTGCTTGCAGCGGATGTCAGCGTTGATACGTTAGACGAAGAAGAAGACACGCCACTGGACTGCAATCCGGCTGGCGGACAATTACTGACATTTTCTTGCCAATCAAATGATTCCACCGGAAACGTCGAAAAGTCAAGAGTTGGAGGGCCTTGGGTCTCCCAGCACCATGGCTCGAGAATAGCTTCGCCGTTCAAGTCTTCACAGCTTTCACCGCTTGCGCGATCATAAAACTCCATCGGCTTCGCTGACAAATCGTGGCCAAACACCATTCCACCAAATACTGAGTGCGTTGGGAAACCTGCAAGGTTGACGCTGCATTCGACGAGCGCTGGACTTGAAGTCGCATGCACCGACATTGGTTGCAATGAAGGCAGTGAACACGCCTTGACATCGTGCTCGGTTGCACTGACTGCTCCTTTCATCTCTTGCAACGGTCGGGTTGGCTTTTTCACTTTCTTGTCGCTTTGGTTGCTGCTCTTGCCCCACTGGACAGTACCATGTTCGTCAATGTCGGTGCGTAGCAAGTCGTTGAACGACATGCTCGCCCTGAATTTTGCTCGCGGGGAACTGGTCAATCTTGCTCCCATTCCTGTCGGACTCGCGGCCATCGCCGCTGCCTTGAGCGCTGCTGCCGTCGGTGCCAGAGCCTTGTTCTCCTTCGCGTTCTTCCCTCGGCCAGAGGCCTTCCTTCGTCCTGATCCCGTCGTCGTCGGTGCTCCGAGCCCACTCTTGTGACGCCATTGCTCTCGCAGCGAAGCTCGCATGACACCGATGAGCTGCGGATCTGGAGGGAAACAGTTGTGGCTGAAAGTACACACGCCACTGGACTGCGTCTTGGTCCATTTACGGAAACCAAAGTTGTTGAGCTGGCGCTGGAAGCTGGCGAACTTCTGGTGCTTGAAATACTTGGGCAGGATCTCTTGCTCAAAGCGCTCCATATCGAGGATGTGGAACGCAGTCACTCGGTTCGGCTTGAGCTCCTGGTTCTGCACCCACGCAATAATGTTCGGATCCTCGGTCTGGAGGATCGCGTACAGCGAGCGCAAGAACTTGGGCACCTTGTACGGCGCGGGTCCGCCATTCAAACATATACCCGAAGGGGTAGATGCCACGGGGGTACCTGTTGTGCTGGCCGATCGAGCCATTGCTCTCACTGCTGCTGCGGTCGATGGAGCCGGAGGAATAATAGCATATGTTGTCGAAGGGGTAGATGCTGAGCGGGATAGCTGTGAACGGGTCGACGGTGAACTTGTTACTGATCGCGTCGTTGGGGTAGCACTCGCCTCAACTTTGACTTTTGGAGCTGTCATGTGTGCTGCGGAGGTTTGCACTCGGTCGCAGTGATAGATGGATGTGCGCTATTGGTGATCAATGGTTGTCTTTGGCCCACGGCGCTCGCTTCGTGTCACTGCGCGATCCGAAAGTGATCCGCTGCGCGATTGTCAGCGGATCGCTGTTGCACACCACGCTTACACCAACCAGCACGAGCAGAAGCAGCACAAGCGCACCCACACACGTCTTGACCAGGGTGTGGGCGAGCGCCCCAGCCAACGCGATGATTGCAAGCTGCCCCTCACACCAGCCAACTTCAAGAACCCCCCTTATCTGGAAACCCTAACTGCTCAACCCAAAAAGAACAAAAGTCCAGCATGAACACGGCTTCCGAGCTTGTGATTGCGACGAGGGGAACCGAAGGTTGGCAAGAGAGTTGTAGGTTCTGAAAGTGGTACCTACATTTGTTGAGAGCTGACCCTGCACCAAACAGTGGGCTTGGGGCGAGCCGCGCGAAGAGTGAAGTTCGAAGTCGGAGAGAGAATCATGCATGCATGCATGCAACCTTCCAACAGCACCAGGGCATTGAGACAGCATGTGAGATGGCGAAGGATGGCATACGGGACAGACACGCAATGGCGGCGATGGCCCGTTCGCATTTTTGGATGGAAGTGGCAGGCAAAGACAGACACTGATCCTGCTCGTCGCACAATTCGATTACCTCTCAAACCGCCTGATGCAATGAGAGCGTTTCGCGCAAATATCGAACTCCTAGCCGATCAAAAGCCATGCTCGAAGGGGTGCTGTTGTGTCCTTTCAACGGCATCGCCGTGGGCGGCCACTTTTCGACTGTGGGTCGACTCGATTCGAGCAATGCTCGGACAAGATAATAGATCAAGTCTGTGTGGTCATGTGGCTCGAGTCCACAGCTTCAAGCTACTTACACTTAGAGAGCGCAACGCAGGAGAAATATGAGCGATCAACCTCGCAAAGGTGGCGTCATGTTCAACGCCAAGAGCGCCTTCAACCGTGGATCTCGTATCCGACAGGAGACAGTTTAGGCACGAGATGCGTTAGAGGGAACCTTCTGCTCGTCTTCCGTCCTGTTCGTATCGTGTTGAAAACTTATATCGGTTATGAGTTGCTATCTTTTTCGAACTGAGTCGTGACTCTGACGTGTTCGCTGCAGCCCGCAAATGTCGGCGTCCAAGTGCACGCAGAATGCCGTCGATGCTAAGCTGGCGAAGATTCTCCAACATCGTCGCAATGTTGGAACGCTAAGGACACTTCAGGTACACGCACCTAACGCCATCGATTTCTTCTCGAACGACTACCTGGGTGTCGCCAAGTCCACCGAATTGCAGCGCGCCGTCGATCAGCGCAAAGCGACATTGAAGCAGCACCAAGCGCTTGGTGCCACCGGGTCGCGGCTGATCTCGGGAAACTCGGAATATTTCATGCGTGTGGAGAAAGAGTTGACGGCATTTTACAACAGGTGAGAGTCGATATGCGGCGGGTGTACCCCGTGCCTGGGTGTTTTCTGAAATGGGTGTGTTGGCTGCAGTGAAGCTGCGCTGCTGTTCAACTCCGGGTACGCAGCAAACCAGGGAGTACTCTCTTCTGTTCCACAGGACCAAGATTATGTTTTATACGATGAGTACATTCACAACTCGTGTCATGAAGGCATCCGCCTCAGTCGCGCCCACCGTGCACGAAGAACCGGTTCATTTCGGCATAATGACCTGACTGACCTGCGCCAGCAACTTGAACGGCTCACTGCCCACGCGATGGAGGGTCAATGTATCTACGTTGTGGTTGAGTCCTTATACTCGATGGACGGCGACGTGGCACCACTGAGCGACATCGTCGCGCTCTGTGAGCGCTTTCAGAACGCCTTTGTGATTGTGGACGAAGCGCATGGCGTTGGAGCGTACGGACCGCGTGGATCTGGCATCGTGTGCGAGCATGGGCTGGAAGCGCGTACCGACATCATTGTTTGTCGAGTTTACACATTTGGTAAGGCTATGGGATGCCACGGTGCTGTTGTTTGCGGCTCGCAAGTGTTGATCGACTACCTTGTGAACTACGCTCGATCGTTCGTCTATTCAACAGCATTCCCATTCGAACAGCTTGTTGTCATCCAATGCGCTCATGAATTTGTTGCTGCCGCCGAAAATTTACGTACGCAACTTCGTGACCGCGTTCGCTACTTCAAAACGAAGGTTGAAGCCAGTGTTGATATTCCTCGTCACGCACTGTTACCCAGCGACAGCGCGATTCAAGGACTGGTGTTCTCTGGGAACCGCGACGTACTCGATGCGGCTGAAGCGTTGCGCAAGCAAGGAATATGCATTGTTCCGATTCGATCCCCCACGGTCCCAAAAGGTGCAGAGCGTCTACGTGTCATCATCCACGCAGATAACTCTGAAGCCGAGATCGACCAACTGATTGCAGCTCTGGTGACGCTGTTCCAGGGCCACAAGAGACGTTCATCAAAGCTGTAGCGTGAGCAATACAGAGAACATTCCCAAAACGTTTATCCAAAACCATTGAGAGCATCTAATCGACAAGTTGGTGGTTGTGTTCCCAATCACCCACACGTGTTCTTGCGGGTCGACTACACGGCGTTTTCCACTCGGGTCGAGCCCGCACGCAACGTCAAGCTCTTATCGCCCGACGGATCTCCATTCACTGTGGCTTTCGCCATTGCGCGTTGCAGAAGTCTTGCACATCCGATGTTTCCTCCCTTCTCAGCGATGACCAGTGGGGTCTGGTGGTCCAAATCCTCTCGGAATGGGTCTGCGTGGTGGTCCAGCAACAGCTTGACACACAATGCATGTCCAGCCAGAGCAGCGAGATGAAGCGGCGTGACATGACGCTCATCTTGCACATTAGCATCCGCACCAGCAGCAAGGATCAACCTATAACGATCACACGTTAGATCACTGCTATCCGTGTGAGATACGACATGATCACAAACACACCTCGTGCACTCATTGTGTCCACCACGAGCAGAGTAATGAAGCGCTGTCAGATTCTCGCTGCTACGGCTGTCCAAGTCGCGGTTGGAGGAGTTCACCCAGCGCTTGATCACACGTGCATTGCCCGACTCAGCGGCAGTCTTGGCAAACCCGGGCAGACCACCGATCGCAACGGCGGGGTCCTCTGCAGCCATATCGCCCATTTATCAACAAGGTCAGTTAGAGAGTTCTTCACACATAATTTTTTCAAAACCATCAAACCACACCTTGCTTATCAACAGCAAACGAGTTGCGCTTCTTGCGGAGCAGCTTGCGAGCCATGTGCTGAAGACGCTCGCGCTGGTACGACGACGCCGCCACAACAATGATGAGGGCCAAGAGACCGATCACGCCGACGATGATGGCCAGTGGGTGAATCCCATTGGAGTTCTCCGGTCGCTTGTGCAGGTCCATAGTGACGCGCGCTCTACCAGCACCGGCGGGGTCTCGCGCGCGTGTGGGTGCTCGCTTGACGTGGAGGCAGATCCTCGCTCCTCACACACTTCAATTATTGATACTCCAAAACTTACTCCAATCATTGTTCCAGTTCGTGTTAACACAAGCTGTCTGCCAGTGGCTCGGCAAAAATGGCGACCGAAGGCGGTGGTGATGACCTGTACGCGGGCATTGATCTGTCCGCAACGACACCAAAGACCGATGCAGCAGCAGTCGATGAGAAAGCAGCTGGTGACACGATAGGTGCCGTGGCAGACCGGAAGCGCGCGTCAAGCCCTCCACGTAAAACGGAGGAGCCTAACGCAAAGCGTCGAGCACTCGACTCGCTGGATTTGAACGCCACAATCGACAAACTAAAGAATCACATGGTATGAAACTTGTCAAAGCAATCAACGAATAATATGTGGTTCCTCAACGTCTCTTATGGTGCGTCTGCATCGCGTCTTTATAGCTGGTGGACAAGAAATTCGCCAAGGCGTCCAAGCTGTTCTGCACGTTGATGAGCGAAAAGCTGACCGCCAAGACAGCACCAGCCTTCCTTTCAGCTCTCGTGGAAATGATCGATGCCCAACGGGACGTGTGGAGTGGCAAGAAGGAGTTCGTCACCCTTGTCGACGCGGTCGCTGCGAGAGAAGAGTTGTTGTCACAAGAAGAGCGCCAGACTCTTCAAGATTGGAAGTTCCTTGCTCATGACCATGCACAGTTGTTCACCGATGACACGTTCCAGTTTGTCAAGGCTGCGAAAGTTGTTAAGGCTCGCCTGGAAGCTGTCGACGAGCAATCAGAACCTGGCATCCGCAAGCGTGAGCTGGAGTTGGTGATGCCATTGCTACGCACGCTGTTTGCCAAGCACACAACTGCATGGGCCAAGGCGATGGTTGAGACCGTGCTTCAGTTGGCAACCCGCAAGCGTCTGTTGTTCACCGATGCGCAACGTGAGGAGGTAGACAAATGGACGAAGGCTATTCACGAACGCCGCCATGCACCGGCGATTGGTAGATCCGCCGCGTCGGAAGCTCGACGCAACACCATCTCCCACGAAGAGCAATTGTCATCAGCAACTGGTGTTAAGGTTGGTCGATCAAATCATCCATTATTCAATAAAGATGCTTGAACAGGGAACAATCAGCGGCAGCTGCATCGCACCCACCGTGCTGACCGGGAACTCGGTAAATACCTACATTATGTCAAGATCTTTCCCTGATGGGGCGTGTCTGTTCAGCATGCGTAGCTTGTGGCCATTCAGCCTCGATCTCCCCCTCCCTCCACTTCTGCAGGCTCCTCACTGAAAAGACAGAGTGCGAAGCATGACACTGGTCCGAGCGTTGACCGCTTCTGTGCGGGACGCATGGCGGCGCCGCAAAATGCCGAAGCAAGTGCGCGCCCAAGACACGAGAATCGCGTTCACTGAAATCATGGTGAGCAGCTAAGGTCTCCATTCATTCTTTTCATATGACTGATCTGCGCACGCTTCCATCAGGGCGAAGAAAGTCTAAAGGGCCATTTGATCCGAACTGGGCCAATTCTTGAGCTGATGGATGTCCTTGGTGGCTCCATAGCTCAACGGTGAGACCGGCAACGTGCACATAAGGATCCATACTGTTTGCTAATCTACATTGATGGACCTAGCGCTGCTCTCGGACCTGCGGCCACCATCTCATTCGATCGCGTTGAGATGGTCAAACCCGTGTTCCATGGGGATCTGGTGCGGTTGGAAGCCGAGGTCATCAGTCTGAACAACTCGTCAATCGCGATTCAGTGCTGCGGCTTCCGCCATGACCGCGAAACTGGTCACTACCAGCACACCCACAGTGCGATCGTAACGTTTGTCGCGATCAATCGGTTTGGCAAAAAGCAGACTGGGTTACCCATCCTTCATGACGACGAACGGTCTGAACACTGCCAACAAATGCGTGAAACAGCGGCGCGACGCCGCGATCTCACACGACGGTGGCACCAAACACAAGCAGCGGTCGACAAGCTCAAGCATGTACCTGCGAGTATGCTTTGCCCTGCGTACATTGACCAGAAGGAAGAGTTTGTCAAGATCAAGGACACTGAAATCGAGTTGCGGAAGCGCTTCCTCCCCAAGCACCTGAACATCAATAACACATTGTTCGGCGGTGACTTGCTCACGTGGATGGTAAGCGCGCGGGTTGATGATCAAGAAGATGTTGCACTGCCTTCATCTGATCACCTCTATGTTGCATTCGGCTACTATAGGATAAAGCGGCGCTCTATTGCGCACGAAACTTCACCAACAATGACTGGGTGGTTACCATTGCCATGAATCGCATTCTGTTCAAGCTCCCAATCCTAGCAACAGATGTCGTGACATTACACGCACGCGTTTGCAGCGTTCGCCAGCACAGACTTGAGGTCGAGGTGGAAGTTCTCGTTGATTCATCGTCATCGGACGGCCCGGGATTGCGAAAGTCGCACACGGGCTATTTTACTGTGCTCAACGTCGACAAGGACGGCGAACGCATCTGCATTTCCAAGGGGCTTAGCATCGAGGAAGAGGATCAAAAGGCGATGAAGACCATGCTCAAGGCGCAGAAGCGGTGGGAGTTCGAAGGCGAGGAAGAAAACCTGCTGACGTTGCCGCCACTCACTCCATCAATCAAGTATGGGCCACTATGAGTGAGGGGCTCTACCTCTCGATTGCTGTGCTCCACACGCTGGCTCCGTAATACGTGGATGTGACCATTACGATTCATGACATGACGAATGGCAGATAACCTGGAGTGGATTTGCTCGCTGTGTGAAATCTGCACCCTGCTTTGGGTAGGTTTGATGAACAGAGGTTGTCGGCTTGTTGAGCGACTGGTTGACTCAGAGGTGTTTGGTGATCTTGGCACCTAGAATGGATTTG
>NSDO01000349.1:0-20824 GCA_002286825.1 Lagenidium giganteum
GATGATACATTGCTGCTGACCAGTCATTCCGTTTGCTGTGGGCTCATAAGTGCATGCAGGAAGTGATCGAAGATGGTTGGGATGAGCCCCTCTTGCTCAAATGCACAACTCAACTTCCATGTCATCCCCCGGATTGCGTCCGTCCAATAGCTTATGACTCCCCCGATCCTGTGTAGCGCAATGTCTGCCTCGTGAAACTCTGAGAGAATCAATCGTGCTATAGCCATCGATCGCTACTTTGGTCAATTAGTGGTGTGGTCTATGATCGAGCACCCAAACTGCGGCGCCAGGAAGCAGTTGCAACCAGTTCGCAGCCGACCGCGCTGAGATCGCACTATGTTCCCTGTCTTTGGTCTTTTCCCACGATTCATTTTCCGTTTACTGTGATCTCGCCACCAACCACCACCACGGGGGCCCAGCACAGTCCATTTGCTTCACCGATGTCTCCCTTGAGCGCACTCACAGTTCGCTGCTGGTCAATCGCATCAATTGAACGATTCAACGGGACCACGATGTTATCTGAATGGTGCGCATGTGGTCTACCGGTACCGTGCGAGAATCACGGCCACTTCCTTATCAGCATTGTCATCCACCTAGCGCCACGAACGACCAGAAACTGATGGGATGTCCTGGCCACATCGCACTGGAGGTGGGTCGCTGCGTTTCAGCGCACCACAAATCAACCCAGTGATGAGAATCAGCATCAGCGTCACTGTCTGATGATGCCCCGCGGTTTGAGCGACAACATCATCATTGAAAACATGGCCATGCCGTCACGTGACGCAGCTTGACAGCTACATTTGGCAGCTGATGGTGTCGTCAATGCTTTTCTCGATCAACATGTCGACTGTTTGAGTGGAGGCAAGCGACGTGCCTGTGCCTGTGCTGCATGCGGTTGGTCCATTGTCGTCACCAAGTCGGCACCGCCGATCGTCCAACACGCTGCGCACCGGACACGTTCACAACTGCTCGTCGTTTCGACATCATCGCGTCAATCAGACATCCGTCTCTCGTATCAGCCCGCACATTCCGTCATCCATCGGGGCAGCGCATCCAATGGATCTGATACAATCCATTGCCGCCCATGACGTTCACGAAGGTTCAGCCCCCCACAGTTGCGCAGTTCAGATCTTGTTGCATGGCATCACAGCTTCATCACCTGGCACTTGTGCGGCAGCTGGTTGCCTGGCTCAATGGTCATGTTGTTGGCGGATTCGAGTTAAAACTGGGGAGAACAGGGCGCGGATGTTGCCTCCTTCAACCCACACGACACCACCAGCCAGTGCCAGCAGCTGCATGTTGTGCATGCACATGTCGACGTCGACGAATCTTCAAGGGCAAGGGGGCGCCAAAGGCAGCGCCATTGCTGTCTGATGGCAGTCAACCCACGGCAACGGCCCCAATGCGGCCACGTCGCCACCATCTCTGTGTGTCGAAGCTACAGTAACGCTGCAGTGTTGACGACAGCAGTCATCCCGTGGTCAGCCATTGCGAACGTTCCAGGCTCAAGATTGCCGTGCGATCGCGCAGATGACGACACCGAGAACTCGCATGGCGACACTCACAAGCTCAGGGAACAAGGCATGAACCCAATGGCATCCGGTGGCACATCCGGAGACCGCCATTGCAGCCGAGCGAGAAAGATCGGCGACATGCCGGCCATGGCACTGAGAGCCCGCATGGGCACTGCGCCAGCCGCCGCCCATGCCGTGGTCTCAGCCACAGGTCGCGTCGCCAGCTGGTTGTCGAGAAGTGACCTCTCTGGGATTACTCACACGGCAACAAGCGTGATGCGTGGAACCTGCCAAAACGCATTGACGCCGGATTATACATCAGCTCTCGCACAGCTTTGGGGGGTCTGCGATGGTGCATCCGGTCGGCGCCGTCCACTCGGGCGATGCCAAATCATCCTGGGTGGGCTCTGGTGTCGGGTGGACCAAACCCTGATTTCGCTCTGCCCAAGGGACCAATCAACAAGCTGATTCAGAGTATCCCTGCCCCCCGTCCACTGGTTTGACGTGACCGTTCAATACTTTGAAATAAAATATCCTGACCAACGCATCGGTCACCGCAACTGGGCATTGAGCACTTTGTAACATAGAGAGACGAACTGCAGAACTTGATTTCCTGCATTTGCGCACATTTTGCACCCTCGAGAAACGTCCGCTGGGGGCCACTTGCTAGGGCAAGGGCAGCGGACCCCGGCCACTCACCTCCGCGCTCGTGGGTTGGGCGTCGCTGTCCGCTCGCGCGTGTCATTCACAGCGAGAGAGCGCGGCCGCCAAGTCGATTCCCCCGCTCCCGCCTGTACATATGCCGTCGCTCGCTGGATCGATGCGTCGTCACGCGCTGCTGGCGCTCCTGACCGGCGCGCTCGCGCAGGCATCGCTGGCTGCCGACGCGGCGTCCATGGCCGACGTGCTCACGCGATGCAAGACGCTGCTGCCGACTGAAACCACGACGCTCGTGACCATGAGCGCCAGTGATGTGCCAAGCGACGTGCGGGCGGCGCTGAGCAAGAAGGGCGCCAAGTGGGAAAGTATGACGGACGCCGGACGCGTCGGCGTGCTCTGGTCGTATGGCTATGTGTTCTATGGCTCCCTCGACAGCAGCGCCAAGTACTCGCAGGTGGCCAAGGTGTACACGGAATGCTCGAGTGCAGGGGGCAGCGACACGGAGGTGTCGGGCGGCGTGGCGATGTCCGACATTGCGCTGTCGAGCGCCAAGTACACGTCGGCGGGCTGCACGGCCAGCACGTGCGGCAGTGGCATCAGTCTCGGCACGAATGACCAGTGCGTCGGTAGCGACCTCAAGAGCAAGATTATGTGCGTCATTGACACCCCAATGGCAGGAGACTTCGCGACATCGTCGGGAGCGATCTGGTCGGCCGTCGAATCCAGCAATCAGTTGCCGTATCCACAGGCGTTCGCCCACAATATCACTGTGTCGACCGGCAAGGGATCAAGAGATTCCATGAGCGTCTATGCCATTCACATGCGCAGCGGCGCGTCGTCCACGGCGTGCCAGAGCTCGGGTGACATTGTGATCCCATGCCTTCGTCGCAGCGACATCTCGCCTTCTTCCAAGTTCTGCCGCCCGACTGTTCCTGAACCCATCGTCCAGACCTTCCTGGCAGCGACCGAGGCCAACGCCAGCAGCGGTTCGAACACGACAGTGATCATTGTTGTCGTTGTGGTCGTCGTGCTGCTCCTGGTCGCCGGTGTCGGTCTCTTTATGTGGTGGAAGCGTGGAAAGAACCGTGCGAACAGCCCTCCGGTCAACACCAAGATGAACGACTTGCCAACCACCAGCACGACGTCTTACAATCCTCCACCACTGCATCCAAGCATGAGCTCTGGCCACGATTCAGTTCCTTCCGATGGCACGACCAAGTACCCAGACTGGGGATCATCGTCCCTCACATCGTCGCAGATGCTTGACTCGTTCCCTTCGATGAATGGTTGCAAGACCATCAAGGAATACTGTGCCGAATCGACGATTCTCAACGACTTTGTCCATGATCAAGACATCCTGACGCGCAAGATTGCGCACGAAGAGGTGACGTTCTTGCGTCTGCTGTCCAAGGGCGCCTTTGGCGAGGTTTGGCTGGGACAACTGGAAACGCGCCATGTGGCCATCAAGAAGTTGCTGCCTGAGAAATCCCACTCGACGTCGAGCTTGGAGCAGTTCGCGGGCGAGATCCGCCTCATGTGTATCCTCCGCCACCGCAACATCGTCACCTTCTTGGGTGTGAGCTGGAACAACCATTTGCAGAGCTTGTGTGCTCTGGCTGAGTACATGGAAAGCGGTGACCTGAGCGACGTGTTTGCCCGATCCAAGGGCAAGCTGTCGTGGTCGAAAGAGAAGATCTCGATCGCCATGGACATCGCTGATGGCCTCGTCTACCTCCACACGCTACAGCCAAAGGTTATCCATCGTGACCTGAAGTCCAAGAACGTATTGCTGAACAAGAAGTACCAGGCCAAGCTCAGTGACTTTGGTGTGTCGCGCAAGTCGAACGTCAACGAGACGCTGACGTCGGGCGTTGGCACGCTCCTGTGGACTGCACCAGAAATCATCGAAGGCAAGAAGTACGATGAGAAAGCTGACATCTATTCGTTTGGTGTCGTGCTGTCGGAAATCGACACGTGCCAGGGCCCATTCGCGCACATGAAGACAGACAAGGGCGACAACATCCCAGGCATGCAGCTGGTGCAGATGGTGCGTCTGGGGCAGCTTCGCGTGAGCTTCTCGGATGACTGTCCTGCCGCCATCCGTGAACTGGCCGAGGCGTGCACCCAACTGGACCCTGACTTCCGCCCTACGTCGATGGAAGCTGCGTTCACGCTCAAAAGCAAGATCGCGCCCAAGCTGCGCAATGCGCTTCAGCGGATCGACTCAGCCTAGACAGACAGTTGCAGCCAGCGGTAGATATTTAAGCCTTTGTTGTGTTTGCATTAGCGTCCATGTGTCCCTATGTGTTTGTCCTCAACCATCGAGCTTTGGCAAGAGAGCAGGCCATCACTTGCAGCATCGGCGATTCTGAAGCTGCGACGTGACGTCACTATCCACGTCGCGCTGGCGTGGCACGTCACTCATTTTTGTCAGTCAGTCGATCCATCAGTCGTCCCAGTCTTCATGCACCCAATTCGCATCAGCAGCGACACCGCCAAACCCAGTCTGTTACAAACACCAATGACACGTTATTTAACCCGAACCGACTACATCCATCATCAGAGCTTTTAAAGTTACGAACCTTCGGAGTGTGGGTCGCTGTAGGAGGAGTGTTGGCCACGGAAGTTGCCTTTTTCGTCGGTGCTGGGACTTCTGCGTCCCAGTCGTCATCGACGAAGTTGTTGTCGCGTGCGATGCCATCGCCAATGCCCAGACTGGTCTTGGCACCACCAGACACAGAAGATCG
The DNA here is from genome assembly GCA_002286825.1 of Lagenidium giganteum. Classification (NCBI taxonomy): domain Eukaryota; phylum Oomycota; class Peronosporomycetes; order Pythiales; family Pythiaceae; genus Lagenidium; species Lagenidium giganteum. Next base: position 4,922 of record NSDO01000349.1, read on the forward strand.
ATTGTGGTTGTTGGATGCATTGCGCGAGAACGAGGCAGGAGGTGCGGTCACGGGAGCCTCCTCCTCCTCTTCTTCATCGCTGTCGAAGTATTGGGTTGTACGCTTTGTAGATACTGCCGGCTTATCTGGGGTCCGTTCAGCTTTCACCGTTGCTAGACTGGGTGCTGGGCTCTTAGATCGGTCGGTGGGGCGCGTCGTGGCCTCGCTGCGAGGAGTGATCTCTTCCGGTTGATCATCTTCGTCATCGTCGCTCACATCATCGCGTGTGCCCTTGCTGTCTCTTTGCTTACCGTGGACAGAGTCGCTCTTGGTCTTTGCATGATCATGTCTATTCTCTTCTATGTCATCTTGTCGCCGTAGTTGATCGTTGTCGTTCGATGATTCGTTGCCGTCATCAACGTCCAATTTGTTTCGGTGACTACGCGAAGCTGTCGCTTCCCCTTTGTCGTTTTGAACCACAGCTGTGTTGACCACTTTAACGGGAATCTTTTCCTCGAGCGTGCGCTGCCGAACTGGAGAAGTCGCAGCAGCACGTGGTGTCGTTGCTTTAACCTCTTTGTGCGCCTGACGAGGTTGTTTGTCTTGGCCTGACTCATCCTCATTCGCGTCGCTATCATAGTTATCATTCTCGTCTTCCTCACTGCTGTCATGTGCTCGTCTCGCCTGTTGCGAAGACTGGCGTCGACGCTCTTCACCTCGTGAATTAACTTCGGTTGTGTTCCTTTTTCGTCGCTCGTATCTGTCACTGTCGTCATGATCCTCATCGGACAAGTCGCTCTCGTCGCTCTCGTCGCTGTCATCGCTGTCGCATGCGTTTCTGCGTCGTTGTTGAGCAGGATCCAGTTGCCGCTTGTCGCTGGAGGATTCCGTTTGCTTCCTTTGTGCTGATGATGCGGATGCCTCCTCTGTGCGCTGAGTAGATCGCGGCGTTACTGGAGCTCCTACAGCGCTTCGAGGACTCTGAGATCGCTCATCAGCCTTTTGACGAGAGGATTGTGCTCGTCTCGGAGGTTCTTCCTCGTCGCTGGATGAATGGTCATGCCGTTCCTCCGAGCTATCACGACGACGAATGTCGGTGCGGTCACACCGACTCAATACATCGTTGCGTTGCGCGTCTCCTTGCTCGCGGCTTTGTGGACGTTGAGATTCTCGCCCGCGTTCACGCTCGCGCTCTCGTTCCCGCTCACGTTCGCGTTCTCTCTCACGTTCTCGCTCTCGTGATAGCACTTGTTCTCGCGTGTTGTCTGCAACGGGTCGATTCTGCACTGCCTTGGCGTCATTGTCCGTCGTCGTTTTTGACTCAGCGCGCGCTGCCAAGCGCGGTGGATTGCACAGTTGATGCAGACTATCCGACCACAATCGATGCTCGACCGCAGTCTCTCCTTTAAATCGGAGCGTTCGTGCTGGCGACACCACTTCGATCATATCCTACACCTCACAGGTCACGCATGTGAGACTAACTGACAGTGAGCCATTCATTGATCAGCCCCAGCGATAAGAGCACTCACGCGTCGGCAATACACGCCACTGACGTCATCGAGAAACAACCAACCGCGTGGTTCACGGGCTGTCCTGTGGTCCACGCGACATCTCTATGTAAGCTCTTCCATTCGCAGGTGTTGCATTCACAGAGAACAGCTCGAGGCACGTACTTGCTGGTCGAGTACGAGATGATGAGCTTTTGCTCGTTGCCGTGTGGCACGTAATTCACTCGAAACCAGCGTCGGTTCATGCTCTTGCCGAACATGGACGGGTTCTGGTTGATCTTGAGCATCCATCCTTCCAGCGCCGAGATGTTCACGCCCTGCACCATCATCGTGTTGCCTGCTGCACGCCACTACCACGGCCACTTCCTGGTGCTTCCACCAACAGCTCAGTCTGCACTGTCGCATTGCAATCTCTCTAGGGTTGGAAACGACGCACGTTGAAGCAGCAAAGTGGTAAATACCACTATCGACTCCAGAAATACACCATCCGTTATTTCACACACCCATTTTTGCACATCGCACACCATCCGAGCATTGTGTCAATTGAACGCTTTCGATATTGCAATGATTGTGTTTTAGCGGGACTGTGCCTTTTTGGCGGGAAAACGTGTCCATTAATCAATCAGTGGCCGCCAATGACAACGATGATGACACAGCCACGCAAGTTGTTGACGCTCGCGTTTGTGTTGCGCCCCAGCTCGACCGGTGACGGCGTTGATGTGCTGCTGGGTGAGAAGAAGCGAGGCTTTGGCATGGGCAAGTGGAACGGGTTTGGCGGCAAGGTCGAGGCATCCGACGCCAGCATTGCCGCTGCGACTGCGCGTGAACTCGAAGAGGAAGCGTTTGTGTGCGTTGCGGTGGATGACTTGGATCCGCGCGGAGTCATCACCTTTTCCTTTGAAGGCGGAAAGGAGATCCTGGTGGGTGGGCGGATATCTGTTGGCTGTGGCTGTCGTGATCAACTGACGCGGTGGGCTGTTGAGCAGGAAGTGCACATTTTTGTCGCCACCAAGTTCACCGGCGAGCCCACAGAGAGCGAAGAGATGAGGCCTCAGTGGTATGCGGAAGCAGATATTCCATACAACCAGATGTGGGCAGACGACCGGCTTTGGTTGCCGCACGTCCTTGCTGGCAAGTCCGTGGCCGGCCATGCCCATTTTGCTGACGAGCAAACGATTCTGCATCACGACTTGCGCATGGCCGATGGAACAGCGATCTAGGCTATCGAGTCAAGTACCCTCGACAGGGACGATGTAGCATACTTGTACTATCGAGTGACCAATTTTGACCAACAAGACGTCATCACCAACGCCTGGAAACCATGGTGCAGTGCAGTACACATGGCGCATTGCTGCGTCACCACCACAGACGACGAGCAGGAATTGCGAAGCGATGAAATCGTGGTGTTTATTGAGACTCCGCAGATTGCATCAAAGTGTCATCACGTTATTGCGCGGACGCGGTGCGCTGCCGCCAAGTGTTGCTGTTGTCACCATGAGATTACTTCCAGTTCCATGCATGTGAATTGCCGTGCCGCCGTGGAAATCAAAGTTCCACATTGATGTTTCTGGTTCCACACCATCACACACGACATGTGAAACTTGTGCACCGGCATCGTTCACGTCGAAGTCAAGTCGCAATCAAGCGATCATGACATGTGCATGCCCAGAAACGTTTGGCAGCGAGTTGATTTCACGAACACACCGGAGACGGCAGCAATGACACAGAATGGCCGACGCTGGTGTCGTCATTGCTCGCCAAAAGTGATGGCTGCGGTAGGTGAAGGGTGTTGCGCTTCTTCTGCTTCAAGGTCAGCAACTGAGTCGCGCATTTCATGCTCCTCGCTTGTTCACGGAAACACATGGTACAGCGCGGCGTCTTTGCTCGTCACCGATGGGCTGGAGCGTGCCATGCGTTCAGCAAACATGCAATCACTTCAAGACTTTCTGGCTCCGACGTGTCTCCACCAACCAGCCACCAGACTCGTCGCCCCGACATCCCCGTGAGCTCACGCGTTCGAGCGTGACAGCAGGGAAGGGAATCAGCCCCATGCATTGCAGCGAGGCACACGGCCAAGTGAACCAAGGGCAACACCACACAGCGGCCACCAAACAATGTCATGCCATCATCGTGTCGACGAGGCATCGCTTGCTTTGTGCGTTTGCAATGAATTTGCTCCGTGTGTCTGCCATTGTTGAGTGGCTGATTGGCTGGGCTTTTTGTTGTGCTGTCGTTGATTGTGGAAGTGCCATGGAGCGTTCTTGTCTCTAGCTGAACAAGTCAGCGCGCGACCTTCCCACAGAAAATCCTGCATTCCTTCCTCCGTCTCATTGAGTCTCTCATTGAGCACACGACTTTCTCAGGTGGACTGCTTTCTGGGGGGCCCACCGGTTGCCGACAATGTGCAATCCGAAAAGGATTGGGGGACAGATGACGGCCTCCGCCTCGCGATCTAGCGAGCAGGCAGCCATGTGAAGAATCCATCGGATCTTTAGAAGATTTAGAAGACGCCGGCTGCAATTGGTCGTGCAGATGACAATTCCCTTCACGCGCTTCCTTTCACGCAGTTGATTGCAAGAACGGCGCCGTCGGCAGTGCCGACTCGGCACGGGAACTGAGCACAGCAAACAATCAAACAACGGACAACTTTGCATCTGCACTTGCACCGACCACCCAGAGGCGCCAAGTCTCTCGCAGCGTCCGCAACTCTCGTAGAGTGTGCGTTCCACCTTGTGCAACCGAACGCTGACGCACCCAGAGATTCCGATCTTCATTCTAGAATTCTACAATGAAAAATCGCATACTGTGCTAGAACGGAATACGTGTTGCTCCAGAATTCAAAAAAGCGGTGCCGACGACATCTGAAGCACCAGATTTCTCGAAGGTCGTGCAGCTGGGGTCGTGCACTTGACGTCTGAAGCCCATTTAGTGCAGCCTGTGAGCCCACCATGGATTGCCATCGCACCAAGAAATCCATTGGTCGCCCAGCTCCTGTGTCTCCCTGGTCCTCCAGTTGGTGTCGTGTGCTCTCTATCATCACGCGCTTTTACTTCCAGCAATTGAATTCCTTCACCAACCCATCAATGGATTGCTGAATTTGTATCAGGAATCGCCTGTGACCTTACGTAACCCAGCAGAAATGCATAGAATTGACTTGGGCTGGTCGCGATAGCCAGCTGGTAGCAGTGGTGCCCGTCCTGGCAATGAAGGCTGCCGAGAGGCGAAGAAGGTGCGACGAAGATTGACTGCTGCTGCATTCGCGTCCAGATGGCGCGCCAGCACCTGCTGTGCGTTGGCATGTGTCGCTGTGCGCCTGCAGCAGCTGGTAAACGAGTTGCAGGCCTACTGCTTCAGCGATGATCGTCCAGGGCTGCCCATTCCACAACTTTCGCTCTCGGGAGCACGACTGAGTCATTCAAGTCGTGCTGTACCGAGATCGACTGTGTACTCACCGAACGCTTGCAGCACCATGTCCGAGTTGCCGCAGAAGTGTCAGCCGCAGCCTGCGGCCGAAGCAGCCGCTGCTAAGGCCCCGTCGTCGTCGTCTGCAGCATGGCTCAAGCGTCTCTCCGTCGCAGCCGTCGCATCTGCCTGTGTCGCCGGCGCAGCTGTCGGACTCTATGGCACGCACAACCCAGCCTTCCATCATGAAGGAGCTCGTTTCCTGCAAGAGATTGCCACTGCTAAGGGCATCCAGATCACCTTCATCCCCAAGAAGGATTCGCCAAGTGCACCAAGCGGCCTGCGAGTCGACGGCTACCTCTTCCCACAGCCATCGGCGGACGGGAGACTGCATTTTGATGGCCGACTCACGTACACGCACGTCGACCGCGAGTATAACTTCACGCTGATCGACCACAAGGGCTACGTGACGGTGGAGGATCTCAAGACGCACAAGCTTATTCGCAACGACTGCTTGATCAAGGACAACATTCCACCAGTGAGTGAGCTCGTGGACGCCATCAACGACGCGCGCGTCGTGGACGACGTCTCGGGCTTCGACATCCAGTGCACGAACAACAGCAAGATGGTCGAGTTCTTCTTCGCTGGTGAACCATACGTGTTCTGCTCCAAGCCTGGCGCTGCTCTGGGCAAAGTGCACGGTGAGGACCTGGAGGCCAGCATCCAGGTGTTCCAGGACGTGGCCTCCGGCTTCCCGACCAAGGAATCGCTGGTGCGCCCTGATGGAAAGGACTTGGGCGAGTGTGACGTCCTTGTGGACGACGTCGCTCCAACGCCTGCACCAGCACGCCAGCTGCTTACCCGGAAGTTGAGCACCGCCGTGCAGCACACGCATGATGTGCTGCAGGTGGCAACGGGTGGCAGCCGCCGAGGATTGCTCGGGAGCAACGAATGTGGATGTACTGACGGTCTCAAGACGTGCTTGTTCGTGCACGGGTTGGGCGAGTCCTTGGATGCGCCAGCGGCCGACGCATTCCCATCGTACTGGGGCTCGATCGAGCAACACGCGCCTTGCTGCTCGTCCTACAAGTTTATGCGTATGGACACGACTAACAACGCCTGGTACGACGACACTCTTCCGAAGAAGGTGTGCGACACGGCTCTGTCAATGGTGCCCGGCACGAAGAACCCAATGCAAATGGACAACATTGTGATCGTTGGCCACTCGATGGGCAACCTGATCTTCTCGGCTGCGATCATGAAGAACTTCTGTGGTATCAACCCGCAAACATCGAAGTGGATCGCTCTGGCGGGTCCTATCGAGGGCAGCAAGAGCTCGTCCGAAGCAGTGGGCATCTGCAAGTTGCGAGGCACTGGCGGGCTCAACGGTATGCTCGAATCGGCTCTTGAGACCTTCGGCTTTTGCCCATCCAAGGCATCGATGATGTCCTTGACTTACCGCGACTCGCCAGAAACCAATGCCGAGCTGCGTGCGCTCTACGACCAGGCTACGGAAACCTACCACAGGCACGTGACTTCTAACCTGTGCGGTGTGAATCCGGTTGGGCTCGTGACATTGCGTTCCGCCATGTACGTGGCGCTCAGTATGTTTTCACATCACCAGACCAAGCAAAACGACGGTGCCGTCGACTTCGGAAGCTGTCGTGCTGGCCTGGATATCAACAAGTACGACAAGTCGTGGCGCACCACTCGCTTCTACATGTCAGCCATTAACCACGGCGATGCTTCCTTCTCGCACGGCGACGGCCTGTGGGGTGAGGACCGCAAGCCAATCCGATGGTTCCAGTGCCAGTTTTAAGCTGGAGCTGCCTGGACCATGAGTAGAATCTGTTCGTTGTTGTACGTTCGTCGTAATCTATTGCCTTTGGCATCGCATTCATCTCCATTCCTTCGCTTGCACACGTGTGAAACAATGCAAGCACGACAATCCTCACTATGCTGCTACAAACATCTTCGTTTCATAAATTGCAAACGAAGATTTGTTGCAGCCTGTAGGACCTTCTGTGTCATGGTGGAATCGTTGGCGCGCACGCATGCGTGACCTGGGTTGGATGCGTGCGCCTCAATCGCTAGATTGAACGAAGACGTAGGGTGACGACCGCGTTACACTGTGTAAGCTTGTCCATTATAATGACGTGTGAAGTTCCTGTGCTCCACGAGGTTGACTATTCCTACGCTACTTCATACTCTAACTAACAAACTGCGTGGATGCGCCTAGAACTGACAGTTGAACCACTTGACGGGCTTTCGGTCATCTCCCCAGTAGCCGTCGCCGTGGCGGAAGGTGCCATCGGCGTGGTTGACGTTGGCCTTGTAGAAGGTCGACGTGCGCCAGGACGAGTCGAAGATGGCCGGGCTGAGGCCTGCACGGCAGCTGTTGAAGTCGACGGCACCGTCGTTGTCGTTCGTGGTGTGGCCGGAGAACTTGCTCAAGGCAAACATTTGTGGCGAATCCAACGAGGCCAGACCGATGGCACTGGTGCCGCAGAGCCCAGATGACACGTAGTGCGAGAAATAGCGCGACGCCTCGATGTAGTGCGAGTTGAGTTGTTCGTTCGACTGCTTCGACTGCAAGAACGCCAGCGATTTCATCGCCTCCTTGGTTGGGCAGAATCCGAAGTAACGGAGGGCGCGAATGACCATTTCGTCCATCTTCGAGTTGTCCTCGTTGATGTAGAACTTCATGGCACGAGAAGAGCTCATGCTACCTATGATAGGTCCCTGGAGAGCGATGAATTTGGACGACTGGACGTCGATAGCACACCAACCCTTCATGGCAGCAGCCGAGATGATCAAGTTGCCCATCGAGTGGCCGATGAGCACGATGTCTTCCATATGCATCGGATCATCATTGCTAGCCAGGTGGAGCGCAGCCTTGCAGACCTTGGTCGCTAGGACATCCCCGTGCCATGGGTTGTTGACCGTGTCCATGCGCATGAACTCGGTTCTCGAGCAGCATCGGGCCTGCTCATCGATATTGCCCCAGTACTCTGGGAAGGAATCCTGCTCATGACCATCGTATTCCTGACCAAGACCGTGGACGAACAGGCATGGCTTGAGGCCGCCGCTGCACGAGCACTCGCCTGAGCCATACTGACCGTAGCGAGGCTTCTGCTGTGCGTATTGAGCTGCATCTTTAGCGCGCTGAGAGACTTGGCCGAAGATCCACGCACCGAGTTTACGCGCCGATGGCTGTGGCTGACGATCGAGGGCATCGCCAGCGATGAGGACGTCGCACTTGCTGAGGTCATCGCCACCAGGACGCGTCAGCATTTCAATGGCGGGCACACCCTGAGAGTGTTCTTGGAGGAACGACAGCGTGGCTTCGATATCTTCGCCGTGGACAGCATCAATCGAAGCACCGTCGTCACGCGCACAGAACACGTACGGTTCATCAGCGAACATAAACTCGATCAACTTGCCGTCGCTGCAGTCAACAGGGAATTCGTCGGAGCTCACTGCGTCGATGACACGTGCACCACGCAACGCGTCCGTGAACGTGTGAATTGGGGGGAGGTTGTCTCGATGAAGGCAGTCGTTGCGAATAAGCTTGCCGGTCGACTCATCCTCCACGGTGACGAAGCCGCGATCATTGAGGAGAGTGAAGTTGTAGCGCCGATTCACGTTCTCGTAGGTGAGGCGCCCATCGAAAGAGAGCTGACCAGCTTCCGTTGTGCGAGGAAAGAGGAAGCCTTCCACTTGCATGCCCGTTGGCGCGTTTGGCGAACCCTTGCTTGCAATGACCGTGACGTGGATAGCCTTGGACTGGGCGATCTGCTCCAGCAAGCGGTGAGTGTTGTGCTGGAAAGGCTCGCCATGGTAGGCGAACAGGCCCAAGGCCGCAGTGGCAGCACCGACAGCACCCAAAGTGACAAGCAACGCGCGCTTGAACCATGAGCGCTGAGGAGCAGGCGACGTTGGAGGCAGGACTGGCTTGTCAGTCATTGGTGCTATTGAGTCAAAAATCTGGTGGCTGGAGCACAGGTAGTGCCTGGTTCGAGTCCAATTCGCAACTGAGCTCCCGCGTCACGGTCGTGGTGTTGGTCGTTGCACGCGCCTCGACCGGGTTGGCTGGGCTGTGGGGTCCTTGGTGGGCGAATGTTGCCCCCTGCAACGTGTGGGCCTTTTGTGTGGAAAGCATGGGTGTTCTGGTGCAGTTTCTTCGCGTGGAGATGGTTGCAACCAACTTGCAATGGACAGCATCCGGGCGGTCTAGCAAGAGATAAGGCATGCCTGGCGCATTTCAAACTATGGCATACATGCGCGGGTTTACTCGGGGAATGCATTTATGCGTCAGCCTGCATTCGCTTAAGACTCCGTTTGTTGCAATAGTGTGATTGATAAAAACAGGAGATCGAAAATGAGAGATATGACATTGCTGGGTGCGTCCAGCCTTCGTACCGTTCGAGTTGGATAGCATGTGCAACAGAACGGGTTGCTGTGCTGTCCTTGCAGGACGGCAGCCGGGCGATCAAACTCTGTGTTGGTGTGTGAGGCGACTTGAACCTGCGTCAGATTCCCGACGGCGTGACGTCAAGCAAAACGCGGATTGACTCAGCGTGTGCCGCTAGCCGGAGCATTACTTACCGGTACTGGTCGAGCGTGGCGTCCAAGTCACTTGGGCCACGCAATGCATCTCACCACACCTGGATTGCGCTTGTGACATGCTTTGGACAGTGCATGCATCAATCAGAAAAAAGATCGACGACCTGCGCCGTTCATGTGCGCGAGTGCGCAAGCCTGCAATCAAAGCACCGGCACCCGCACTGGACTGGAGACCTCTGGAGACCTCCAGGTCGATGTTGAGTGCTTTGTCAATCGATTCAGCGCACGCCATGCCATGGTCGAATTCAACGGTGATGGTGGATGGCGCTTGCGTCCAGCTCGGCACCTGCACCGCGGGGTTTGGCGTACTTGAAGGAATGCAGCCCTTTTGACGCGACAGCTTCAAGCGGATGATGCAACGGCCTGACATCCAAGTGAACCAATCGAAAACAGCTGCTTGCTCGATGCTGTCAGAGCCAGTCATCAATGGCGAGTTCAACCTGCAATTGCGTCGTCCGATGGGTTTGTGCGCTCGCCTTCGCTGAGAAAATGAATGGCAAATGCATTCACTTCCAATATTGCAATTCCATGCGCTATGATGGATGCGAGGCTGGTGCGCGCGAAACGACGCGAATGAATCATGATTGGCCGAAACAGAGATCTTTTTAGCCAATCATTTGCGCGCACCTTTTCGTACACATGATCCCATGACGGGTCACCAAGTCGGTGCCGACATCGTGAACAAGGAAGATGGCGACGGAGGAGGAGACACAGTCGATGGCAGCGTCCATTGCCGACGATGACGATGAGGACAACAACAGTCAGGCAGAACCTGAAGCTGATAACAACATTCGCATTTTTCTGCGGGTCAAGCCGACCAAGAAGCCGTCTGGGTTCTTTGCGTGGAATGAGGACGAGTCCATCATGCGCTACGACATCCCCAAGGACATGGCCGCCGGGCTGATCAACAACTCGCGCACCAACTACAAGTTCCGGTTCGACGCCATCATCGGCATGGAAGCCAAGCAGGAGGAAGTGTTTGATCGCGTCGGCCGGCCGTGTGTGCTCAACGCACTCAACGGCTTCAACTCGACCGTGTTTGCGTATGGCCAGACTGGGTCGGGCAAGACGTTCACAATCACGGGGGGCGCTGAGCGATATGAAGACCGTGGACTCATCCCTCGCGCGCTGAGCATGATCTTTGAGCAGGCCAAGAACCCGCAACGACAGGTCCAGGTGCATATCTCGTACTTGGAGATCTACAACAACCAAGGATACGATCTGCTCGATCCGAACCATGAGTCCACCAAGTCGCTTGAGGACCTACCGCGTGTATCAATGCTGGAGGACGAAGATGGCAATTGCCATTTGCGCAATCTGTCGATGCACTTGGTGCACACAGAAGAAGATGCGCTCAACCTGCTCTTTCTCGGCGACACGAACCGCGCGGTGAGCGAGACAGCCATGAACTTGGCGTCTTCGCGATCGCACTGCATCTTCACTGTCTCACTCGAGACACGACGCACTGGCAGCGAGGTGGTGTTGCGCTCCAAGCTGCACATGGTTGATCTGGCCGGATCAGAACGAGCTCACAAGACCGGCTCCAAGGGCCAGCAATTCCGGGAAGCCACGTTCATCAACACCAGTCTGCATTATCTCGAGATGGTCATCGTTGCGCTTCATGAGAAAAACACCAAAGGTCGGACTCACATCCCCTACCGGAACTCAATGATGACGTCGGTTCTCCGCGACAGCCTCGGTGGCAACTGCAAGACGGTGATGGTTGCCACAGTCAGTGCTGAACGCGAACAAACAGATGTGAGAAATCAAATCAGCTGAGAGAAGAAGGGTGACCGTGCTGACGCTTCATATTTGTTGGCGCGTGCGTTGGCTTTGTCCAGGAATCGGTCTCCACGTGTCGGTTTGCTCAGCGAGTGGCTCGCGTTCGTAATGACGCTCGCTTGAATGAAGAGGTGGATCCGCAGGTGATTATCCGACAGCTCAAGGCCCAGCTGGCGGGGTTGCAAGAAGAGATGGCAATCCTCAAGGGTGACGCGGTGCGAATCTCCATGCGTGTTCGTAATATCTGATTCCGTTGTTGGCGCTTACCCGTCGGTGTGACTTCATCAGAAAGAAGGTGACGAGCTTAAAGACTATGAAAAAGACAAACTGCGTCAGCGCTGTGTTGACTACGTCAACGACGCAGAGCCTACAGCTCATTTGTCGATGGGCGAGTTCACATACACGAAAATGAAGATGTGCTTCCATTTTCTGAAGGAACTGGTGCTTAACGCCGCTGGTGGTAGCGCACCCACCGGTGTGACGGCATCAGGAAGCGCCAGCGTGAGCAAAGGCAGATTGATCTCTGCCGGGAGCGGTGGCAACAACCAGGAACTGGAGCAACGCGTACAGGAATTGGAGCAATTGGTGCAGCAGCGCGACAACGAGATCGCGATTATGGTCAACATGATCCGGAAACAGCGCGGTGAAGACGGCATCCCCACCGAGGCACTACTCAAGCGAGGCTCGTCTAACAACAACCAGTTGACCGAGCAAAAGCCTGCATCAAAAAGCAGCAAGAAAGACGCCATCGACAACGATCCTTCAGGTGGTATCCGCGTCGATCCAGCAATCTTGGATGATCCTGTAAAAGCTTTTGAGGCGTTCAAAGCACAATACCCGAAGAATAATGTAATTCGAGAGAACAAGATGCTGCTGAAGACCAATTATGATGCTGCTAAAGCGCTCGCCAGCAGCGTCAACGACGCACGCAACCAAATCAAGGAACTAACGACGCAGATGGACAAGCTGCGCAAGCAGCAAGCGATGACGGAGGAAGGTCTAGTGGGGGAGAGCGGAGATGCCAAGTCCGTGGGGGCGTCTGCTGAAGAATCGAAACTCAAGGACAAGATTGATCAATATAAAGCTCAGTACAAGACGGGATTCAACAATCTCAGTGAATTGAAAAAAGAAATCCAACACATCCAGAAAATGCTTGAGATGAGCCGCATCAAGCTACAGAAAGACTTCGATCTGTGGTATCAACGCCAGGGCAAAGGCGCGTTGTTGACTGAGGCTTTGGTGGCACAGCCGAAACAGAGCGGGCGAGAAATGGAGTCTGTCTCCCCTCCAGCCCCCGCGAAATCTGCATCTCCTGTGCGATCGACATCCAAGATGTCGCAGTCGTCGCGCCCAGAAAGCGCTGGCAAGTCGATGGCGTCGTCGGAGTCAGCTGATTCGAAGAAGACGATGCCGCACACTCGAAGTAGCACCAGTTCTTCCATCTCGATCAGCGTGAACACGAGCAACAGCGCCAGCAGCAGGTACGGACGGGACAAGCTCGTTGCGTTGCTCTGCTCTTGGGTGATGACAATATTCGTGGATGTCGCAGCTCGGTTGACGAAGATGTTTCCGGCTTTTATGCCGCCTTGGACATTCTCAAGCGGAGAAATCAGATGCAGACCCAGAGCATGCGGAAATGACCCAGCATCCATCGATAATGCTGGCAAACAAATTGATCTTCGTTTTCTTCTGGGTATGAGTGTAGGGGAATTCGAGCGGCAATGTGAGCATCGTATATCCTACCAAGCGACACTACGTGTTGCCTCACGCTGTGGAGTTATTGCCCGTATGTCTGATGGCAACATCTCAAGCACGGCAAGAGGAATCGGAGGTCGGGTGCGAGAATATGTGCGTGCAACCGGAGGCAAGAGCGTGGTTGGCGAGCCTACCAGCAATGCGATTGTAGCGCCAGTCGCGCGCGGATGTGGTGGGCAATCTTGAACGTGGAGGTCAGTCGAGAGGTAACGAGCGTCTACAATACCGCGCCAGAGCGTGTCGATGATGAACTACATTTAGTTGTCACCCATCACCGCTCGAGTCTAGAATTGATATCTAGTTGAGCGCTCATTGCCCCGCCAACCATCGTCGTTGCAAAACCCCATCGTGAAGCGCCGCTTGATAGAAATTGCCATTGCTCCAGGAATCTCGTATTTCGATGACGACATTAAGGTCGGGCAGCCGTCGAAGAGCACGCGCCATTGTTATCTTCTGATGTGTGATATGCCGCAGAGCTAGTTGCCAAGAAGGCGCGTCAGCCAAGAAAGCGATGAAGGGGCTTGTTTCGACGCTCGCATGACTTATTCAGTGGCCTCTTTGGTATTTCTCGCAAAAAATTACTGTTACTGCATCATCCACGGGCAGCTGCGCTAACGGCAGTCCTTCGACGGCACACCTTCGGATCCGGCCTCCAACAGCGCCAACGACGCTTCGATGTCTTGACCGTGGATCGTGTCGATGGCGGCGCCAGTCTTGGAGCAGAACACAAACAGCTCGTTGGCAAACAAGAACTCGACGACCTTGCCGTTGGTGCAGTCGATGTCGAAGGTGGCGAACGCGCCGACGTGGTCGATGACGTGGTCATTGGCGTGTGCACTGGTGAAGGACTGGATCGGGGGCACGTTCTCCTTCTTGAGACAGTCGTTGCGCACGATCTTGCCGGTCTCTTCGTCCTCGACAGTCACGTATCCACGGTCATCGATGAGCGTGAAGTTGTAGCGCTGGTAGACGTGGACGTAGGAGATGTGGCCATCGAACGCGAGCTTGCCAGTGGCATCTTGGCGTTGGAGAACATGCCAACCCAGACGGCAGTGCGGGATCTTGAAGGTGACCTTGAGCGCCTTGGCTTAGGCGACGCTCGATGCTGTAGATGCCAACAGGGACGGCGGCGGCGTCGCAAGCGAAGGTGAAGATGACAACAAGCAGCTTGATCCATCGTCAGCAGCTGCACGTGGCGGTGGTCTGGGTGGTGTCATCTTTCACCTCGTTGTATGCGCTGTTCGTTCAGAGAGCTGTCGTTAATCCGCAAGTCCAGAGGCACAATGGTTTGCGAGGTTGCGATCTCTGTCGGCGACTGGTGCCTTACTGCCTTGAAACTGTGGATGTTGAGCTTAGGATCGAGTGCTGTGCCTCTTGTATTAGGTCAGCTATGGCATAATATACTCTACCTTCAGCAGCAGATATCATTGCGGGCTGGTTGTGCCAGGTTCATGATGGTCCATGCAGGGCAAAGGATTTCCGTCGTGTTTGGACAAAGTGTTGGTGCTATGTGTGGCGCACGAAGCAGGTGATCAGCCCATGCCATTCGCTCATTAATGCTTTCTGAGCCAGTACTACCCAGGAGAGGAGAAGCTGCGCGATTGCCCAGTCAGCGATAGTGCCTGTGCCAGTCAGCATCGAGTTGTCCTCGACGACAGTGACGCAGCGTGCCGACGATGCATTCGTCGACGAAATGGAATCAGATGCGACAAATGAATCAGCTCATCGCAACGGAATCAACATTCGCAAAAAACAAATGCAACAAATCTTTGGTGAAAGATATGCGGGTAATCCATTTTCCACACAAATGTCAACACATACGGTAAACGGCATGCAACTCATTTGTCTAGCTAGAACTGGCAGTTGAACCACTTGGTAGGCTTGCGATCATCGCCCCACCAGCCATCGCTGTTGCGGAACGTCATGTCGGCGTGATTGAGCGACGCGCGGTAGTAGTTGCCAGAGCTCCATGACGTCTGGTAGTTGGTCGAAGGAACCAACGCACGGCAGCTGTCGAAATGCACGGCGCCATCGTTGTCTCCTGAAGCGTGGCCCGAAAATGACGCCAGCGCAACGTAAGTCGCCGAGCTCGTAGTCACCAGACCAGTAGGGCTCACACCGCATACGTTCGAGCTCACAGTGCTGGCATAGTACTGCATCGCGCGATCGTACAGGCTATCCAAGTTCGCGTTGGAGCCAGACGAGCCCTTGAACGCCAACGACTGGAGGGAGGCCTTGGCTGGGCAGAAGCCGAGGGCGGTAAGCGTGGCGACCTTGGCACTGTCGAAGCCGCTGCTGCCGGCTGACAGAGTGCACATTGACATGGCGGTGGTCGCGCTCATGCTACCCATGATTGGGCCGGCGAGCGAAATCCACTTGGACTTGGCCGTGTCGATGGCGCACAAGCCCTTGTTGGCCGCCGCAGCAATGATCAAGTTGCCCATCGAGTGGCCGATCAACGCAATACCCTGCATCTTCATCTTGTTGGTGCTCGAGACCATGGAGAGCGCTGCCTTGCACATCTTCTTGGGCAATGCGTCGTCGTACCAGGCGTTGTTGGTAGTGTCCATACGCATGAACTTGACGCTGGAGCAACAGGCTGCTTGTTCCTCGATGTTACCGAAGTACTTAGGGAATGCATCTTCTTCAGGACCATCGTAGGTCTGACCAAGGCCGTGGACAAACAGACATGCCTTCTTGCCACCAGCGCAGTTGCAAGACATCGATTCCATCAGACTCTCGCGTGGGTTGCCAACAAGCACGTTCACGGCGTCGCGCGAGCGCTGGGCAAACGCCTTGACAACCGTCTTGGCCGACGACGACGCTTCGCTGGTGCCGTCCACGAGTGACT
>NSDO01000349.1:21489-38741 GCA_002286825.1 Lagenidium giganteum
TTGATCCATCGACGGCGGTTGCGCGTGGGGGTGGTCTGGATGGTGTCGTCACGGAGCTCGTACTGGGTGGTTGGCAGTGGAGACGCGGACATGGTGACGGGAGGCTTGTGACGACGAAGCTGTCAATGACTGAACCAGTGGAGGGAAAATGTGAAATGAGGTGAGGTGCGGAGGCTGCAGATCACTTTGTTTGTAGTGCAGACGCCTTCAGAACTCACGAGACCGCTGTCGACGCAGCTCATTGAGCGAGCTTGACCTCGAGTCGAGGTCCTTGACCTGGACTTCTTCGGTGGCGAATCCTCTGGACATCACGCGGTCAGCAGCTGTTGTTGCAGTCAGGTGGGCTCACCAAATTCAACAGCCAAGGAGGCAATCACGTTGCGGCTGCACCTGCGTCTGGTTCAACGCCATCAAACGGTTTATGTGCGCGTCGAAGGTTGAGCTTCATTCGACTTGCATGATGCGCTTGCAGACCCCGTGTGATGGATGCATTGCTCGATGGGATCACATCGCTTGCGGAAGGGTATTTTATTTTAACAGTACAATCCAGGTGCATGAATATAACTCGTAGGTATTGACTTGATTAGGGAATCTGTTGTCACAGGTTCAAAACGCAGCCAGGCTGCGATGAAGGTTTCAGACACACACATGACGAGGGCTCGCAGGTGAGCCCATGCACTTTTCGACGGCGTGAGGGCGGCCGTCGTCACGCTGTGGCGTTGATCTGAGGTCTATGCACACAGCCAGCATTAATTGCGCAAAGACCGGTGCAATATGGTGAGGCTGGCCGCTCTGCGGCGCTGCGCACGTGCTCGATCATCTTGGCGACAAACGACGACTCAGGTCTCCAATGAAATTCAGCGCCCTTTTCCAGTTGAGACAATAAATGTGTGCGTGTCGAATGGAAGCCGTGGTGACCTTCGGGAACCCGAGCATGGCTGTCTTGGATGGATTGCACGCGTACGTACGGGCACGCTGTTCAAGGAAGAGGACGTCGCCATGGAGCACGCGGCTTCGACTGGTCTGGCTTGTTGGCGAGCAACCGATTCGTGGGTTTGTGTGGCTTGAGCTGGATTCGACGCCGCATCGAACGTCAGTGAAGACAGCAGGGGATGATTCGGGAAGTGCGCGTGGCAACGACACTGGCATTGGCGCGTTCGCCAATCACAAGATCAAGTTGGTGCTGAGATTGACTTTTTTTGGTCGTCTTTGGACGGACCTCGTAGATTCCCAGCGTTGTCGTCAACAGAAAGTAATAAGCTGTTGTCTGCCACCTCTAGAAGCTTCATCTGCATCGTCATTCCAACCCACGCCTCAGTCAGACACAAGCCAACGATGAACAGAGACCTCACTTGTACAACAAGTCTTGCAGCCAGCAAATATCCAGTACAATACCGAGCACAGTCATCGTTTCCCGCAGAATGCATTGAGATCCCCGTTCCATCATCGACGCAGTTCCAGAATAGTAGATAACTCCGGAACTGGTGCATGGCTGTAATAGCTTCAAGAGCACACACGCCACATTGCAATGCATGTTCAAGCATGCGCCTGCACCAGCACGGCTGACGAGCACGCGTTGGAAGGCCAAGTGCATGAAGTGCACGCGCTGGCCACGCGACGCAGCCGCACAAATCGCGTGGCCGACTGACTGACTTTGAGGTTCGAGGACACCGAATGCATGGGCTGTTTGCTGTTTTCAAAGTTGCAAGCGCATGAGACAGCAGGTCCTCCTGACTCTGGAGGGGATGCAGTCACACAGCCAACACTTTCACTTGCATGTCCACCGTTGCACCAGCTTTTCACGTTCCGAAAACCTCCATATCCGATCGCCTGCTGTGGCAGATACACGCTTTTGAGTCGATCAGTTTGATTAATACCTCTATATCTCGATGTCTCGAAGAGTCCAGCACCGGCCAGCCAGCCCCAGACCTTCGACAAATGGCCCAGTCCTCCTGTCCCGACTTGCTCCTGCAAGTTGCAGGGTGAGGCCAAGGCTTGGCACATGCGCAAACCCAGTCCAGTCCTGTGATGGAGAGAGTTCGTTGTTGCCGTTATGTATGCCTCTACTACCTAAGCGCTGTTGCGGTCCAGCGTCGACGTCAGTCACTTCGACTTTTTCCCTCCACTGGTTCAGTCGTTGACAGCTTCGTCGTCACAAGCCTCCCGTCACCATGTCCGCGTCTCCACTGCCAACCACCCAGTACGAGCTCCGTGACGACACCATCCAGACCACCCCCACGCGCAACCGCCGTCGATGGATCAAGCCGCTCGTCGCCACCTTTGCCTTCGTTGGCTGTGCTGCCGCCGTCGCCGTTGGYATCTACAGCGCACACAGCCCAGCCTTCCAGCACGACGCTAAGAACTTCCTCGATGACGTCGCCCAAGCCAAGGCGCTCAAGGTCACCTTCAAGCCGCGCCAAGATTCGGCATCGGCGCCTTCCGGCTTGGCCTTCCAGGGTCTGCTCTTCCCACGTCAAGATGCCGCTGGCAAGCTCGCGTTCGATGGTCGCATCTCCTACGTCCACATCAACCATCGTTATAACTTCACGCTCATCAATGACCGTGGATACGTGACTGTCGAGGACGAAGAGACCGGCAAGATCGTGCGCAACGACTGTCTCAAGAAGGAGAACGTGCCACCGATCCAGTCCTTCACCAGTACACTCGCCAATGGCCGCGTCATTGACCAAGTCGGTGCGTCCGCCACCTTCGACATCGACTGCACCAACGGCAAGCTCGTCGAGTTCTTGTTTGCCAACGAGCCGTATGTCTTCTGCTCCAAGACTGGCGCCGCCATCGACACGATCCACGGTCAAGACATCGAAGCGTCGTTGGCGCTGTTRGAGGCTGGATCTGACGGTGTGCCATCGAAAGACTCGCTGGTGCGCCCTGGAGCTGAGTCGATCGATGCGTGCAAGTCACTCGTGGACGGCACCAGCGAAGCGTCGTCGTCGGCCAAGACGGTTGTCAAGGCGTTTGCCCAGCGCTCGCGCGACGCCGTGAACGTGCTTGYTGGCAACCCACGCGAGAGTCTGATGGAATCGATGTCTTGCAACTGCGCTGGTGGCAAGAAGGCATGTCTGTTTGTCCACGGCCTTGGTCAGACCTACGATGGTCCTGAAGAAGATGCATTCCCTAAGTACTTCGGTAACATCGAGGAACAAGCAGCCTGTTGCTCCAGCGTCAAGTTCATGCGTATGGACACTACCAACAACGCCTGGTACGACGACGCATTGCCCAAGAAGATGTGCAAGGCAGCGCTCTCCATGGTCTCGAGCACCAACACGATGAAGATGCAGGGTATTGCGTTGATCGGCCACTCGATGGGCAACTTGATCATTGCTGCGGCGGCCAACAAGGGCTTGTGCGCCATCGACACGGCCAAGTCCAAGTGGATTTCGATGGCTGGCCCCATGATGGGAAGCATGAGCGCGACCACTGCCATGTCCATGTGCTCGTCGACGTCAAATGGCTTTACCTTGACCAAGGCTGCAATGACCGCCTTTGGCTTCTGCCCTCCCAAGGACTCGCTCGCGTCCCTTGCGTTCGTGGGATCGTCCACGTCCAACGACAACCTCAATGCCAATTACGCGCGCGCCGTCGATTATTACTCCAAGACCGTCACGTCCAATGCGTGCGGCATCGATTCATCCGGATTGGTGACCGCCAGCTCACTGATGTACTCGGCGATGGGCGCCAACTCGGGCCATGCCTCCGAAGACAACGATGGCGCTGTGCACTTCGACAGCTGCCGTGCTGAGGTTAGCAAGCGCAAGTACGACGTCAGATGGAGCGAAGGCAACTTCTACCGCGCGTCGCTCAACCACGCTGACCTGACCTTCCGCAACGGCAACGGCTGGTGGGGCGATGACCGCAAGCCCATCAACTGGTTCAACTGCCAATTCTAAATTTATCTGACACGACCGACAACGAAACCAGTTCTACACAGCTACAGTAGTGGAAAAGACGCCCACTTTGCGTGTCAGTATAACGTGTGTTAAATATAGCATCAATATATTGCAATCTCCTGTTAATAACGATAAATACCACCCCAGATTTTTTTTTCTGTTGAGATGGTTATCGGTGGGCAATACCGGTATCTCTGGGCATCGCCACGGTGGAAGAGAGCCCGTGTGGATCGCGGCTGTTGCACAGTCGTCCAACAGTGACAGGCAAAGCCAAAGCCAAGGTGAACGCCACCAGCGCCATCGCCATCAGCGCCATCGCTATTGAACATTCACTCATCTAGCGGCTCGATGGACGACGTGACAGTGTTCAAACTCGTGTCGATCATTGCGATCTGGCTGGTCGGACTGGCTGGCGGGCTGGTTCCAGCGCTGCTGGCGACCAAGCGCCAGCAATCGCCCATCGCGACGTACGTGCTGAGTGTGCTCAATGCGTTCTCGGGCGGCGTGTTCCTGGCCGGCGGCTTCTTCCACTTGCTGCACTCGGCCATTGAGAACGAAGGCCTCAAGCGCTGGTCGGAAATGGACGAAGGGCGCTACGAGTTCCCGTACGCAGAGATGTTCTGCACGCTCGGCTTCTTGGCCTTGTTGCTGCTCGAGCAGGCGGCGCACGCCAAGATGAACCACGGCTCGATCGACGAGTACACGCGCGCCAAGGACCGTGACGACGACGACGACCACTCCACGGACATTGATGGACAGCGCGACACGGACCACACTGAGGACGATTATCTGGAAGAGAACGACGACGAAGAAGGAGCGCTGCGCCAATTCGTCGGCAGTCCTCGTGCCGGCGGCAAGAGCCACAGTCAAGGGCACAGTCACGGCCATTCGCATTTGGGGCACGACGCCACCGGCAATGGATCGCTGGCGGTGGCGGCTGTCTTGTTCATCGCCCTGTCGTTCCACTCGGTTCTCGAAGGACTGGGCATTGGGGCGCAGCAGACGTCGGCGTGGGGCGTGTTCTTTGCGATCGTCGTGCACAAGGGCTTAGCCGCGTTTGCGCTGGGATCGGGGCTGGCACGGAGCTCATTGCGTCCGGCTCTGGTCGTGATGTACATGGTGCTGTTCTCGTTCATGAGCATCATCGGCATCATCGTGGGCTGGATCATCGCTGCAGATTCGTCAGAAGACTCGGCCGCGGCCGGCATTTGCGTCGCGCTGGCATCAGGCACGTTCATCTACGTGGCCGTGATGGAAGTGATTCCACAGGAGTTCCCACGCCATCCTCCACGCCACGCATCGACCAAGCAGCAGGTGCACAAGACAGCCGCGCTGTGCATGGGCTACGCCATCTTTGGCCTGCTGGCCAAGTGGTCGTAGACCGTTTGGGGCGCTGCAGCTTGTTGTATGTCGATGCAAGTGCCACTGCAATTGATAGGTATATAAGCAAGTAATACAAACTCTCGTCTCCTGTGTTGCCTTAAAGATGTCCTACCAGCCCAGCACGCTCACTATCGTTCAGTAGCCCAGTCCGAAGGCCGGGGTTCCTTATGCGTCTTGCTTGCTTCCACCACGAGTGTCTCCACTTCTCCACCGCTTCTCTGTAAACAAAGCCCCATCATCAGATCAATTGCATCATCATCATCGCCAGCGCTGGTGGTGGCAGCTCACTCACATTGTTGTGTGTTGTCTTGTCCTGCCACGCAAATCCATTCACATCGCCCACGCACTGGCCCTGGTTCTTGATAGCGATGATACCGCAGTATGGGTTGTCACCACCGTCGTGAACCCGAGCCAGCCGTGTCGACCGTCCAAACACCACAGCCCCGTCCTCACACATCGATACGCAATTGATGCACTGCTTGCTCTAAGGAACTTGTGTCGTTGTTGCCCGCTGAGCCATTGGCACCTCCTTCGTGGTGGAAATCACCTTCGTCCTCATGGCCCATGTGTCCAAAATCGCTGCCACGCTGATGCACGCGCTTGTGCTGCACTTTCAGGCGCTTGGAGCCGATCTGGAACCCGTTCATGCTGGCAATCGCTGCGTCGGCGGCATCAGCCGAATCGTAGCTCACAAAGCCAAAACCCTTGCTTTCGCCTGTCACCTTGTCCATATACACCTTAGCACTGATCACCGAACCAAACGGAGCAAACGCCGTCGCCAGATCTGCATCCGTCAGGTCGTGCGGTAGGTGATAAATGAACAAGTTCGCGCCCGTCGGGCCTTCCAACTGGCTGGTGGTGCGCGAGGCCTTGGCTGCTGCTTCCACGCCACTCAACATCGCTGCAGCTGCCGCCGCAGAGCTTGGCGATCCCAAACCACCCGGAGCGCCAGCGGCAAGCCCTGCCGCGTCAAAACCAACGTTTGGGAATCCATACGCACCACCCGTGAACGCGTACGGGTTGTAATACATGAACGAGTTCGTTGGACTGGACGGACCAGCACCGGCGCCACCTGCAGAGGCAGCAGCGGCCGCGGCAGCAGCAGCGTTGAGTCCAGCAGCCTGTGCTCCAAAAGCTTGCATCTGCTGCATGTACTGCTGCTGCAGTTGCTGGAGCTGTGGCAATGGCAGTGTGCCTGGCGGGAACTGCCAGTACGCCGCTGCAGCAGCCAGGTTCCGTGCGCGTTGCAGACGCTGGCGACGGCTGTCCGCAAACTTGACCACCAGTGGCGACGTGCCACGATCCATCGTGATGTTGCCGTTTACTTCCTCGATGGCCGACAGCGCGGATTGGCGTTCTTTGAACTTGAGGAAGGCACAACCTTTGCTTTGACCCGTGCCAGGGTGACGCAAAATGTACACCTCTTCAATAGCACCATACGGATCAAACACAGCTCGGATTGCCTTCTCGTCCGCAGACTTTGGGATCATGCCAATGAACAGTTTGTGCTCCTGAGAAGCTGTGGTCATACACACGACGACGTCTCAGCACCACGAAATGCCATCCACATGTAATAGCGAAATAGCGTACCTCCAGCCTGTCCTTCAGCAGGGCGAACCTGAAGCGGGTTAATCGACTGCAGGCACATCGAATCAAATCCGTGTGAGACAAATGCATGGGTACGACATTAGTATAGTGGCCGACTCACCGATGGGAGCGTGACGCGGTTGTGCAGCTCGGCCACCGCCTTCTCGGCAGCATCACGCGAGTAGAACGACGCGAACGCACATCCTCGGTGCGCACCCGTGAGCTTGTCGCGGATGATCACGAGGTCCTCGAGCGGTCCGTAGACTTCGAGCACTGGTCGCAGATCTTCTTCCTCCATCGTGCGCGGCACCTGACCAACAAAGAGCTTGACTGGTCCGTCATTCTCCGACATTCCTTCGCCGAGCTCATACTGTCCCTCGTCGTAAATGTGCGGGTGGTCCATGGCTGCAAACTGGGCGCTCGGGTCGTTCATGTTCATCTTGGGAGTCTCTTTCGTAGCTTCTCGTCGACAGACCGACACGCACTTGCGACGTCACGACAGACACGCACACAGGCAGGGACGGACGGACGGACGGACTGCAGAAAGCGAGAGGAGACGCGAGGGGGGGGGAGGTCACACAGATGCTGCTGGAGCGGCTGTGGGCTCTCGTTTGCCAACTGCACGGCGGGGCGCTGGCTGGCTTGCTTGGCTCGCTTTGCTGGCTGGCGTTCTCGCGTGCGCACACTCACTCGGTGGGCGGCTCGGCGGTGGCTCCGTTACGCGAAGCACTCGGTTATCTGCCGGCAGAGGGGAGTGGGGAGTGGGGAGGGGGCCTTGGCGTTTCTCGCGGCGTGGCTGCTGCGAGTGCTTTGGCTCTGCGTTCGGCTTTGGCTTCTCCGCTTTGCTGCGGTTGCTGCTGACGCTGTTCTTGGGCGGCGGCGGGGGTTACTCCTCCAGCCGGAACAATGGCCTGCCACACCAGCACACACACCACGCCGGAGATCGCCGCACGCGTACCGGTATTGGAGACCGGTATTTCGGCCATGGACAGCCCGACCCCTCTTCCCCCTTCAACACCCAATCAGCGACGAGCAACGAAAACAAACGACGGGCGGGTTTGGGCTGGTGGGAGTGCGTGAGTGATGCAGACCCAACCCGTCAATCACACGCATGAGGGGACACACCGTGAAGAGAGAGATCGATGATGGATTTGCGCACAAGTTAGAGAGATCCTCGCATGTCGGTGAGCAGGACGCTTAGAACACGGTGCCGTCGCTGTTGATCTTGATGGGTGGGCCGCCGTCAGCGCGCTTCTCCTTGGCGATGACTCGACCAGCCTTCCAACTGCCGCCTTCGAGCATCTGCAACGTGCGCATTCCCAGGTTAGGTTTTGTGCATTGGTGCAGTAACTTTGACGGTCAGCGTACAAACCTTGACGAGTGGAAATACGTCCGCAGTTAGCTTCAAGCGTTCAAGAATGATCTTGTGGATCTCGTCCAACAGGGCAACTGTGAGAGCGCGCCATTCCACAATCACTTCGGAGCTAGGATCGAAGGAATCGGCGAGGGTTTTAGGGTCCTTCGGAACAAGCGCACCAAAATCCACCAACAATCCGCCATTGCGGTACTCTGGCAGTCCCGTCATTAGTTTGAGATCTTTGATCACCATGCGTGCGTCCTGTTACGAAAACAAAGGTCAATTGGCGCGAATAGCTCAATCGGATGCGACCATATCCATACTTGAAGGGGTTCCATGAGCGAGTACGTCAGCCACTGGGTCAGCTTGTGGAAACTGACATGTTTTCCAGCCTTTGGATGCTCAGGCATGTATCTAAACGCATCAATTCTATCAGTCAGACCAGAGTCGCTCACAAGAAGTGGCTAGGACTTACGATAGGTGCCAAACATCCCCCATGTTCTGACCTCCAATTCGCGTTCGGCTTTCTGGCCAAATGTCTTGAAGACCATAAATCATAGCCTTCCACAACTGAGTGACAGAGACTTCTTTCTTTTCGTTGGCATTCTTGAAGAGATAGTCCACAACGTTTCCTGCAATGCAAACAGTCAGCTTCGATGCGATAGGATAATCATGCTCGCTTCATAATACCAGGACGAATGGGCTCGCCTTCACCGCCGCCAAAGAATTCAGGATGGGCTTTGATGCTCTTTCCAAGGCGCTAGGAAATCAATATAACGTGAGCTGAATTAGGCTGCACTAGCATGAATCGAAGTTAACGAAGGCTCACCTTCAACAGGTCGGTGCGGCCACTGCAGCCGACAAGTGGGTTCGTTTTTTCATCCTGGAATGTGGAGGGACAACGTCAATTTACTGCGCCAAGACAGCAAGGATGATTCATCGATACGAACCACTTGGAAGCCCTTGGCGATTGCATTA
This sequence comes from Lagenidium giganteum, assembly GCA_002286825.1. Lineage (NCBI taxonomy): Eukaryota > Oomycota > Peronosporomycetes > Pythiales > Pythiaceae > Lagenidium > Lagenidium giganteum. The sequence goes on from NSDO01000349.1 coordinate 30,703, forward strand.
TCCGCGAGCTTGATCAGGGCCTCGGCATCCACGCGATGCGGAGCATGCTTTGGGTCCGAAGAGAACGCGCCTTGCTGAAACATGTGCAGACTGGCAATGCCGAGGCCCTCACTGCGAGTGTAAAACGTTTCCGTCTTTGGCTCTTTGTACTTCCACGTCGGCCCGGCACCCGCATCAAGGAGCACGCTCACAAGCGCCAAGTCCAGCAAACGACGAGCCTTCTCCTTGTCATCGCACTTCCACTTGGCGCACATCTACGAGAGCGTGTGCACACAAACGTCACTCGACTGCACTATCGATGTGAAGAGCCAAATCAACCAGCTACTCACGTTCTCCACACGCTTTGGGTTACCCGTTTCGAAGTGGCGCCATCTGTACACGCATCGCATTCTTTAGTTTGCACATTCTAGCATCGCTTCTACGACTTGGCATGCGGAGACAATACCTCGAATGGAACGGCACGGACGATTCATCCTGCGGATACTTTTCGCGGATGATCTTGATCACGTAGTCCGCCAATCCAGGCAGCTTGGCCTGCTCGACGCGGAAGTGCGGCGTCTTGCCTTCCTTGGCCAGCGCGTACACGCGATGACAGCCTTCACGCACCGACTCGAGCGACCGCAAGTACGTGACGCGCTCATCGTCCAGCTTCTGCTTCTTCTTCTGCGGCGACTCCGCGCCCGCAGGCACAGCAGTCTTCTTGGGCGACGTCGACATAGCGATGGCGGGCTTGGGCTTGATGGAGCTGTGGAGCTGGCGCTTTGAACTGGCGGGGGCTTGGAGCGCGCGCGCGGGAATCCTCTTTCGACGGAATGACTTGAATGCCAGCCCTGACAAGTTCAACTTCGGGATGGCAGCTGCACTCGACTAAGTGCGAATTCGACAAAGTACGAAGATCGGGGCACTGGTGGAATAATTGGATTGTTCCAATTATTGCTGTAACAACGCCGTGAGTGTGTGTCAGCCACTCCTGTTGTTGTCAGCACCATCACTCTCACGCCCGCCATGTGACGTGGTGGTCGTCGATGGCTCGCTCGGCCGAAGGTGACCGCATTGTTGTCGGCTTTGGATGCAGCCGTGGACTGCGATGAGCTGCGTGCTCGGACTGTGACAGCCACGCGCTTTTCCGTCTCCGCTCGGTCTGGAAAGATAAGATGGCGTTGGTGATGGTGGCCAGGTCGGCTTGGTCGGGCTTCTTTGGGCGACGTCCACCTCGCAAAGACAACGACGACGACCACGTGGACTCTGGGCTTGAAGCGAACATGGCGGTGTCGAAGCAATCACGGGTTACTGCGTGCCTCTCGAATTCGTCCTGGTTAGAAGGCTCGATCTCCACACGCAATGACCCAAAGCGATGGTGACCACGTCCTTTGGACGGACTGAGGTGGTGATGACTGGGTGACTCGAGTGATCGATGCCACAGCCCACGACCATGTCGATGCTCCTCCTGGTTGCAGCCACCGTTGTGGTAACTGTACATGCTCTGCTGCTGCTGCTGCTGCTGACGCATCCGCGCTTCCATCCACTCGAATCGCTTCGAAGCACTCGCCGTGTCCATGAATGCCGGTGGCAACACTGGTGCTTGTGATGCGTGCTCGTGGTTCGTGTCCATAGCTGCCTGGATTTGCTCCATCGCTCGGTCCGCGATCATGTTTCGTCCTGGGTTGCCGTGCAGCTCGTCGTCAGCAGCGACCCACTCGTGGACCTGGTCAAGCGACGTGAGTCCCATAACGCGCTGCCGCGCCGCCTCGGCGTCGGCTGCCGTCTTCTTTTCCAGCGCCGCTCGTTTCTCGTCCTCTTCTTGCTTCTTCTTCGCTTCCGCGGCCTCCTTCTTGCGTGCAGCTTCGGCCTCGGCCTCTTCCTTCCTCGTGATTCCCAGCACATGCTTGAGCGTCATCATCGTCACATCCAGCTTCTCAACGATCTCGCGCTGAATAGTGTCCTTGAACGATTCATCGCCCTTGGTACCGTACGCTGCGTGCGTTGCTGTCAACAGTGGCGATGGAAGAGTGCCCTTGTGGTTCTTCTGGACGTCGTTGGACTTGGCCGGCGGCGATGGCATGAACAAGTCGTCGTGCCAGTCGGATACGTGGATCTCGCCAGGCCCCGTGGGCGCGTGCAAACGCTCTTCGATTTCGTGAATCCGTTTAAACGTGGTAGTGCGTAGATGCTCAAGTTGCTTGCCCAGTAATCGCTCAGCAGGACCGTCCGGTAGAGGCGCGGGATCCTCCAGTTGCAAGGCCTGGCGCACGGCCTCGTGTGCTCGCGATTCTGCAAACTCGAGACGTACGAGCGCTCGTTCGACGTCAGCGGAGGACGTCAGAAGTCGACCTTTTAGGGGAATCAAACTGAGGATCTCATTCTCGCGGCGCTTGGTTTCAGCTGCCTCGGAAGCTTTCTTGTCCTCCTCAGTCTTCTTCTTGGCTGCTTCTTCAGCTTTCGCTGCTTCTGCTGCATCGGCTGCAGCTTTCTCCTCGACTTCCCGTTGTTGTGAGTGGACGTTGAATGCGTCGTCCAAGTTCTTGACAATCATACGCGTGGCCACAGGCAGTTCGGATGGGATGGCTGCCTGCTTCTTCTCCTCGGCCGCGATGGCTTTGTCTTGCTCCTGCTTGAGCTTCTCGAACGGCTGCAGCGCTAAGAGCAGCACCTGGTCGATGTCATGCGCTGCTTTCTTGATGGTGTCTGCAGTCCCTGCGTTGACCGCGATCTTAACTTTCTGCTCGTCGTCCTTGGGTGCTGCAGCTGCATCGTTTTTTGCTTGCTTCAGCTTCTCTTGGTGGCTCTTGGCCAAACGATGCAGCTCTTCCATGAACGAGTCCTCCTCACCTTGGTCTGTCGGAGCTGCTACGGTCGCTTTGGCTTCACGGTCGTTCGTTCCGCGCATGGCCGCTGACTGCCGCAGCAGCACCAATGATCGCGCAATGTCCTCGTCAAAGTCATCGGACGACTGCCGGAATCTGGTGCTTTCACGCATCAGTGCATCGATCTCCTCCGTCGTCGCCGCTGGTTGCTTAGCCTTCGACTTGGCCACCTCTTTCGCGTGTTTCAACGTCAAACTCGAGCGGATCATGCGATTGAGCTCTCCGATGTCGTCTTCGATCACGGTGCTGATCGAAGGAAGCTCCTCTTCGATTTCTTCATCGATAGATGGTGGGGAAAGGCTGCTCAGTGGTGAAGGAGGTGACGCGGGTCTTGTCCGCGTAGTGGGGATTTTCGAACTGGAACTCGCGGTCGTTCGCGTTGATGTTGTGGCCTTGGTCACATCGTACGTCTTCGGTTGCAGCATCAGGGATGGTTTGGGCTTGGGTAGCGTCGTCAACTTGGGCATCGGACTCATTTCCTCCTCAGCGTGCGCTGCGCTGCGGTTTTGCGTCGCCGAGGCGCTGGTACGCAATTGGCGCAAGCCTGTGGGAGAAATTGTTGACGTCTTGGTTGAGCGCGTTGTCGTGTTGGTGTGACTCGGGTTGGATTTGTACGAACTGGAGCGGAAGTTGAAGATCATCGTGTCGAGCGAAGCACTACTCTCATCGTCTGGAGGCACGCGCGGTGGCGACAAAGCTCCATTATTGTCGTCGAGATCTGAGGCGAAGGAGAGCTCTAATGCGGCCATGAGGTTCTCTTGGAACACTCGCAAGGTGAGGCCCATAAGGCATCTCGCTGCTGCGCACGAAGAGGCGCGTCACGAGAAGACGCGAGCCCGCTGATTGGCCGCGGACATTCGCTGAGTCGATCCGTAAATCGGGCACTACACTGGATATGGATCGGCTGATTCGTGCGTGGGGATCGTGTTCTTTACACAGCAGTCTATGGACAAGGACTGGATCTAATTCTTCAAACGGTATTACCACGACAAGCAGTCTATCAACAAGTCCAACTGCCAGTCGTCAATGCGAACAGAGTGCTCCTCTTCGGCACAGGAAGTTACTGTGAGAGGTTCCAGTCCTAGGTTCTCCCCATGATCAGTGCTTTTGGAGCGGCCAACACTTGCGGCCGACCAGTCCAGCCGATACAACTCGTCAACGCCCATTGTCCAACCGCACTGGTCCTGAAATCCATCGTCAGCCTCAACTGACGATTCTGCCGCGGCCCGATGCTTTTTCATAAAGCAATCGTCGACTTCATCGTCATCAGAAGACCCGCCGAAAGTGCAAGGGAGCGCTTGGTAGTCCACTAGGACCATGTATGCGTCCGTGAAGTCACCTTCCATGATTGAAGTCTCGCTGGAATCGCTTTTCGTTGATGGCGTGCGCGTTCGCTTCAGGCCGATCGATGATTTGGATGCCCTGAACTGCGCGGCTGCGTGCCAATGGTATTCCAACATCTGCGGGAGGTCCGGTGGTGCGCAGCGAGTGAGCGTGTCGTGGCTGAACGTGCACACGTTTGCGCGTGTCTTGGTCCACTTGCGGAAACCGAAGTTATTGAGCTGTCGCTGGAAACTGGAGAATTTCTTGTGTTTGAAATATCGAGGCAAGATCTGCGCTTCGAGACGAGGGACGTCGAAGACATGAAAGCAGAGCCCATCGTCGGACCATGCAAGAATGGATGGATCTTCATTGTGCAACAGGTCGTACATGGAGCGGAGAAAGTTCGGCACTTTCTTGGCTGCTGGTGCTGTCATTTGTGGACTCACTGGCTGTGCTCGGTGTCACCGTGATAACGTCGATGCAAAATGTGTTGTGAGCTACATTTCTGCTTTGGCTGCTCTCGGATCAGTCCCGACCAGATTGAGGTGGCGCGGTCGCGGAAGGATACTGCCACCAGATGTTGCGGTTGCACTGGTCCTGGAACTTGCCTAGTTCGGCCATCTGGGTGCGATCACGTGTTGCTCAACTTGGTTCAACTCCAGTCACTCGGGCTCACTCTGGAGACGCAACAGCAATGACATGTGACTGAGTCCAAGGATGGAAGGATCGCACTAGGAGCACGAATAGCGTCCTTATCGTGACGACATCCGTGTCGTGATGGATGGTTACCGTGCGAAAGTGAGCCAGACGCACAAAGCGGTCGGCTGAAGCAGCATGGGACCACGAGACCATGCAGTGCCTAGGGCTCATGTGTGAGTCTTGCTCGAGTTACGTCAACGCATTTTTATCTTCACCGAAGTACGCACACCTTCACTCGCAACCACTGCAGAAGACCTATCCACAGTTGTTGTTGGGTCTATTTCGTACGCCGTGATTACGAATCTAGCCTAAGGGGGATACAAGGTTAGAGTGCCGCCGTCGTGGCGACAGGAGTCGGTGGACAACTCTTCCGTCGGCTTCGCTGGGACTGTGCTGGTGGCGATACCACCGGCTGTAGGCAGCGCTGTTCCGTCCACGCTTCGTGCGGGGCATTTTGCGGCGGGAGCCTCCGTAGGAGCTCCGCAAGAAGGCGTCTGCGCATGTTGGACAAAAAGTGCCGGCCTCGTCGACTTCGGAGTGCCGACATGTGCGTGGCCTGGGCCGCTATCGCTGTCTGTTGCTGTTGGTCGTCTTCATCCCAGTGACGACGCCACATGTGGATAAGAATGCTGTGGACATCTGCTACCCACAATCTGTGGAAGCAGATGCGCACTTCATGGGTGTGGTCGCGGTCGTCTGTGTTCGCATCTCGGTGCAAGTTGGCTGGTATGATGAGCTTGGTCGGAAGCTGGAGAGAGAAAACGGCTTGGCACCACTCAGCTTCGGTCAAAGACTTCGCGCCACGACCGTCGGAGGATGGTCCACGCCGTCTGCGCCTTAACACAACTCCATTCCTGATGATAAGAATCGGAGAGCGGTCTGTAGCAGGCACAGTGCGGCGTACGCTGGCGGTGATTGCGACGGGGCCACTTCGCTGCCTCGAGCCGATGCATGAGTTGGAGTTCCGAGGCAGTGGCGTCCGCGTTGGAATGCAGGGCTGCCCATGTCAGGCAATCGAGCGCAGTGCGCCATTCTGGACATGCGGTATCGCATGGTGGCGGCGGCGGCTGAGCGGCTGGCATTGCTGCTGCCTTAGCTCGCTTGAATGTAATGGGCGGGGAAGTGGCCACTGTAAAGCTGGATGGAGACACACAGGCCCTGTCGACTTAACAGTCCAGCAGACAGATTTCAATTAACACATTCGCACTTAAAAGAGTACATAAAGTTATTAAGGCTTGTTTTTGGTGATGGCAGTGACGAGACCCTACAAAAGCTGCTCGACCGATGCCCCTGGAAAGAAGAACCAGCTTCTCCAGAGGCATTCATCGACAATAGACGCGACTTGCTCAGCGGTTATCGTGCCACGCATGGCCTTGAAGGGCGACTTGAGTTTGGCCCCAACACCCTTCGATTCCGTTGGTTTGAGCGCCGGTGGTGGGATCCACAAAGTTCTTCGAGTGATTCACCCTCGTGTGCGTGAATCCCATGTGCTTGAGGGCTGGATTAGTTTCTAGCGTGTGTTTCTTCTTCGCCGATACATACGAACCGAACTTTTCGCAAATGACATGCGTTCTATAATACAATCAACGTCAATTGTCTGTTCACATTCCCATCACAACACTCCCACTCTCCCGTACCTTGGTTTGATCATTTCCGCTATTTTAAGCGTCAACATGGGCTTGCTGCGATCATCAAAAGTGATTGCAGCAGCCCATTTCTTGGTGACTTGGTCAAAAGCACCGAACACCCAGAAATCGGGGTACTTCTTACCCCGGGCATATTTCTGCTTCTTGGCCAGGGACGTTTCATCGATTTCGACGACGTGCCCTGGTCCGCCCACTGACATATCCACTGCCAGCATTTCTTTACTGCAAATGCCCCTGCATATATCAAACCATTCCGTCACTGCTTTCGTACTCACGCCAACAAACTGGCGGGTTTTGGTTGCGCCAGTTCCACTGGCAACGTAGAATAGCAGTTGCACCAGTTTCCCCATTGGGAGGCAAGATGCAGAGAAAATGGTGCCGGCACGGACGCTCAGGGTGGCGTCGCACTCTCTGCGTGAGAACCTACAGAGCATGTTCCGACGTGCCAGCTTCAATGGGGCGGGCACAGCTTCGACGATGTGCAGAACTCGCCAGTAGACCGATTGACATGTCGTGTGGTGGTCGTCGATATCAACCGACAGATCTCGAGCAGTTCCAGTGGCTTCCGAGATCCAGATTTGGTGGGATCTCGCTCGATAGCCCAGGTATGATCGAAATATTGCAGATATGGCCCCGGGATACTTTATTAGGTTATATTACTATATCGGTAGGGATAGGGGTATATTTTGTTCTTTTGTGGCCACGAACCCATGGCCTCCCGCTTAGGTTCGAGGATATTGTCGCATGGGTTGAGAGATTTGAGACAAAGGTTAGATTGCAAAAGCGATCYTCCGGCGAAGATCTCAGCCYACAGCCACCGCTCGGAAGTGCGACCGATGGCGATGGAAAGCCCAAAGGACACCCTGTCCGACCACAGTGCTTAATACTCAGTACAGAATCTTCTTTCTTCTGCTCAAGTGGGAATTCTTTGGCCCCTTGCAGTGCGAGCTACCACCGTGGTCGAGGCTGCGAACTGTGCGCGCCCGCCAGGTAAGTGTGTGTGGTTCATTCTGTTACTCATTGAGTTCTACATCGCTGTGCGGTGTCCACCCGGGAGATTTGTGGCCCGAGGTGTTGAATTGGTATTGGTATTGACAATATAAGATTGATTTGCGAGTGTGGCATTGTGGCCTGACCCGAAGCTCCGCGTACTCAGCACGAAAGAACTGAGTGGAGTGGACGGACTACGTAGATTGTACGTGATTGAGTCGTATTAGTTTATACTACTTACGATTCCCGAGTGTTTTGGACGTAGCCTGTCCTACAATGCTTTGTCGTGAGGTAGATCTCGTTTCCATGAGACCTACAACACCACAGACATGCAAACTCGATCACGAGTTCCTCATCACCTTGGCAACATACACGCATAACGTTGCGGTGCGTGAAGGCGGCGCACTCAGCGACGTCGTACTTGTAATGGGGTCCCCTCCCATACATGATTTGCACATCGTCACAGCTATCGTACCTTTAGGGACACATTAATAAGTACGATAGGTTACATAGGTTA
>NSDO01000350.1:3284-36261 GCA_002286825.1 Lagenidium giganteum
CAAACCCTGTGACACGTGTAACACACACCTGTCACCGAGAGAGTCGCATCTGGCACATTGCTGGCACACGCTTGGTACCATGTACCATGCAACCACCCAGCGTACCTGTGCAGTCACAAGAGCCACAGCTTTGAGAAGCACGCCTTCTACAAGTCCTTTGCCCTCGAGCGGAACGACATCATCCTCACGTGTTCGGATGGCGTGCATGATAACCTGTACATGAACGAGATCATCCAGGCGGTCCAGCACAGCAGCAAGCGACCTGGCCCGACGCCCAACCAAGTGGCCGGTGCAGTCGTCGCGCTCGCGCAGGAACGAGCGCAAGACGACGGAGCGAGCCGCGCGTTCTCGTCACCCTTTGCGCTGTTGGCTGCGATACTGCGGACCAAGCTCGAAGATGATGCGTGTGTGCGTCCAACGGAGCGCCTGGAGCTGCTGCTGGCCGAGTGCGCCGAAATCGGTGTCCATCGGCGCCACTGATGAAGGACGCCATCATCACACCGGCTTCCTCGATCACTCAGCGCGGCTATTCGATCGAGAAGCTGATCTTCATCGCTACGGCCGGCGTCGGCAAGCTCGATGACATCACCGTTGCCGTCAGCATCGTGTGACGGTCCAACAATGGTGACCAGCACACAGGCCAGACCAGCCTCCGCGCGTTCACGTCACGCGGATGGCGTTCCACCGCAAATCGCATGTTATTCAGTCATGACGCAGCAGCAGCAGCGCCAGCAGTGGGCAGTGCATGCCCAGCGCTTGCTTGCGTGCGTGCTTGCTTGCGTGCGTGAACGTGCACGGGACCGTGGGCATGGCAGTGGCGGCGGGCGCACTAAGGCAGTCATGCGCCGACAGCAAGCCGTTTGTCGTGTCTAGGGACATTCAATCAGGGAAAACCAGTTTGTACTCAATCAGGGAAGACCAGTTTGTACTCCATCAATCGGTCAACCTGAACGAAGCGCTACTCGAATGCATCAATGCTTCCATCAGAGTCCTTCGAATACTCGGCACCTTCTTCGGGTTGGCCGTAGTACGCCCGCTTGCTCGCAACCTTCTCACCTGAATTCGAATATACGAAGACAAGCGTCTCAACACGAGACGGCTCCAGACGACTCCTTTTCTTCGTGTGAATATAGCCGTGAGTTGACCAAGAGCGCTTACTGGATGCTGAGGATGCCGGCATCGGGAAGATACGGTCTGCCAGGGGCTTTAGCGCGGGAAAGTCGCTCGACATCAGCCACCAGTAAAGAGAGGGATGCTGAGAGTTCTCCATCAGGTCACTCTCGGTCCACAGCGTCTTCTGTCGCACAAACGACATCATGTCAGCATACAGCAGGTCCCGGGTTACATCAATCGCTCCACTTATGCGAAGTGCATTCGCAAGCTCCGTTGCACTGTTCACGGCTTGGCGAACGCCGTCACCTACAAAGCCTGTAATCGGTTTTGGAGTATCCAACCTCCAGTGACGGCGTTTTGATGAATGCCCACCTCTCAGCAACACACTGGCGCATTTGACGCTTGACGTCGCATATCCTGGCACTATCCACAGCTTGTGGCCGGTACCTGGGTCGTCCATCATGCTGCGAAATTAGTGGTAAACCATCGAAATACAACAACACCGAGCGACTGGTGCACAGGAGTCGTCAACGAGTCCACTTGCTTTGCCCGCAGCCAAAACGAGTCATGCCTAAGCAATTGCGTGAGCTTTCGAACTTTTTCCTTGTTGTCGATTCTAGCAATAACGGCTTCATCGCCAAAGAGGGCATTCAACACAACCCTGTTGTGCAAAATGCTGCGAATGCACTCAGTACTTGACTACCATCTCGTCGACACTGGCAGAGCGAGTGCTCGCTTCGATTTCGTTACGTTTCAATACCTGTGCTGTAGTTGACGAAATTTCGACAGCACCGAACGTTTGCACTAATTTCGTGAGTGACACACACTCAGACAGTGTCAACTTCAGCTCAGCAATCTCAAACATATCTTTCATGAGCAAGTTGACCGCATGCGCAGCGCCCAGTGACGCCAACAGTGTGCCAGTGGCAGCACCGTATCGCGAAGCCGTCGGTGCACTCATGCACTTGATGTGTGCGACCCGTCCAGACATCGCGCTCGCCGTGGGCATGGTGGCTCGGTTCATGGGGTGTCCGAGTCAAGAGCACTGGGTCGCCAACGCGTCAAGCGCATCTTCCGATACCTGTAAGGCACTCCGTCACATGTGTTGCGCTACACGTCTAATGGTTAATGCGCAGCACAACCATTGCACATGAGGTCTGGGAACTCGCTTTGAAGTAGCCGCCATGATCGGTGCATATTCGCGGCATTATCCGTGACAACACCGCAAACTCGGTTTTCACCAGCTGCCATGTCAATATCGCGAATTGTTGACTGAATTTGACCGGATATATACTGAGCAAAATCTTGAGTAGAGATCAACGTCCAAAGAAGAGGCTTCATTGCTGGAGCGGTGACAACGAAGTTCACGATGTTTTCCCCGTTCGGGTTGGACCAACCATCCGTAACGACACAAACAAATGGTTGCTTCTTGCCTGCACTTTTCACAGATTCTCTTTCCACCAAATATGCACGGTCGAGTAGCCTCCCGGCAAGGCGAGTCGAAAGTTGGAGCTGAGGTCGGTATGCCGTGAGCACCTTCCGCTGGGATTTTCGATGGCGCGAAAGGGAATTCCGGTAGCGTAAAACATCGCAGCGATCTCTTTATGCCGCCGTCCTTCCTCCTCCTTACCCACGGGGCGCTTTTGAGGCGTGGTCAATGCACTAACGCGTCGCTCCTTTATTGGCGTCGTCATCATCTTTGCTGGCTCTGATTGTACATAATGCGATTGTGCTCATGTCTTCATCGCCTTGCAACAACAGTGGTGTCTCCGGCGCTTGACCACTGGTGCTGTGGTCGCTGGCAGAACCCAACATCATTAGTAACTGGGGTCGATGTTCATGTGGTGAATGGCGCGGCGTCGGTGATGTCTTCCGTGACAATGTCGAAGCGTCGGCTACCCATGACCGTTTCGTCGAACTTGACATCGCGACTGATGACCACTTTGCTCCCTCGATGTCATAGAGATGATGCACTTTGGACGACTCTTCGCACGACTCTTCGCACCAACGAAGACACACTCACGTGCCTTCGGATCTCACTTGAGACGCTTCTCCTTGGGTGTCAACACGTACGCCAGGCACCCAAACACACGCATGTGTTGGACACTGGGCTTGGCAGCCCCATTTCGAACGGTGTCTTGGTGTCGCACTTGGGTGATGGCAGTCGATTCTTGATGTAGGTGACCGTCTGTGCGGCTTCGGCCCAGAACGACTTGCCGAGCGACGCATGGTGCATCAAACAACGCCCGATGGTGACGATAGTGCGGATGGCCTGTTCGGCAGTGCCATTGGTCTGGTGTGCATACGGCACAGTGACTTGTTGCCGAATGCCCTTGGACCCCTAGAACTTGTCAAATTCATGGTTCGCGAATTCCTTGGCACCATTGTGGCAAACACACTGACCTTGGCCTTGAACCGCCGCTCGACGGTGTTGATGTAGCGCGTCAAGTGCTGTGCGCGGTCGGACTTGTTGCGCAGGCAAAACACCTTCATGCACCCGCTGAACTCGTCGACCACCATCAGCACGTACTTGCTGCCACTCCTGCTCGGTTGCTCCATGGGGCCGAAGATGTCGAAGTGCAACAACTCAAAAGCCTTGTACTTGACACCTGGTGCAGTGCTCGACTTGAACGGCTTCTGCACCATCTTGCCTTGTTGGCACCCCTTGCACAATGCTTGATCCCGCCACCACCACTGGTCATGCCAACCACCACGTTGTGCTTGACCATCTTGTCGATCATGCCACTGGACGCGTGACCCAAACGAGCGTGGACCGTGTCACCACCTCGTGTCATAGTTGCTGCATTCGCACTTGGTGCCACCCGCAGCCAGTAACTACGCCAGTTGAGCCAGCTAGATGCGGGGCGTGTTCCTGACCAAATCTGTGTGGCACGTCGTCAACCTGGTGGAGACTCCGAAGGTCAACAATGCGCTCGCGCAATGGAGTACGTCAAGGCCAACAACATCGCTCTTGGTGTCATGCTGCTCCACATCAAGGCCGAGTACCATCATGTGCTAAACGACTGTGACGAAGCATGGGTCGCGTGGCAACGACTCAAGGTCATGTACCAGGGTCAGCATAAGGCGGGCCGCATCTACCTGAAGCGCGCGTGTTCAGCCTGGAGATGGCCGAAGGCGACAATGTGCTGCAGCACTGCAACGAAGTGCTGGGCATTCACGCTCAACTCGCGAGTATTGGAGCGATGATGGAAGACGAAGACATTGCGATCTGTCTGTTTCGAAGCCTGCCGAAAATCTTTTAATGTGCAGCACGGAGCTGAAGACGCAAGACGTGAACAAGGCGCTGACCAACGAGCATGTTAAGCGCACCGCAGCACGGAGCGGAAGACGCAAGACGTGAACAAGGCGCTGACCAACGAGCATGTCAAGCGCACCGCCTTGCTGAACTCTGTCGAGGACGCACTGACATCGCTTGCATGTCTTCAGTAGATTCAGTGGACATTTGCATGGTCATGGCGATTGCGCAAGGAACATGCTGTCGATTCCGCAAGGGCTTTGCGCATTTCGTTGAAGCTTTGCTCATTCACACTCATCAGGAACTTGCGCATTCTCATTGCGCGGTGCCGCAGTCGTCGCCATGCTGACCAAGATAATCGCGCAAGTCCTGTAGACGATTGCGCAGGTTCGTGGTGGAACTTGCTGATCATTGTCTCCGGCTGCATGTTCATGTAGTTTGCATGGTCAGTCCACGTGTCAGAGCCGATTCAGCGCATCCTGCTCTTTCATGTGGCTGGACTTGCGCCTTCGCCAAAATGGCTCAGTCCATTGACAACGTGGCTACTGAATCGCTCCACCGGCCTGTTTCTTCAGCGCAAACATCGTGGCATGATTGAGCCCAGCTCACATCGGAAAATCTTCTGCCACTAGCTGTTCCTGTGAAGCAGCGCAGCAATCTCACGACACAAAGACGCCTTCGTTTCACCGTCTTCGCGCCGCCGAGCCATCGATCATAATTGCCGTGCTTTGAAAGCCACGCGAGCAGCACATCAATCGAGTTCTTGCCGTGTGCTGTGGCGCAATCGGCTTCCCAAGATCTTGTCAGCGCCCCTCGCACCATCGTGAGTGACTGATTGTCGCGACGGTCAACAAAAACAGTGACGCTCTGGTCCATCAGCCATCACCAGTCTGAGTTGCAGAGACACGAACGCACATGATCAATCAAATTCTTCATCACGATTGAACACCACTAAAATGTAGTGTCGCTTGCCAAAACTCTAACGTTGGCGTGTCTTTGTTGATGTAAATCGAAAAGTGAGTGCATTGGCGTTATCGGCCGTGGGTGTTCGTCACATGGGCAAACTGGACCTATGGATGCTGAAGACATGCAAATATACTGGTAACCTCACGGCATCGAGACACGCGGTGAATGTCAATGCAGTAATGCTTCCGATGGACACAGCTGGATCGTTCATTACAGATCTTAAACGGTGCATTAAAGATTTGTCATCAGTGATCTTGTCTCCAATGCATCGTTAACGACCGTGATGACATTACATACATTTGGCTTTCTAAACGTCCAGGTTTTCCTACTGGACTGGACGTTCGTCGATTGCACTCGCAAGGTATGTGAGAACAATCAGGGAACCATGCTTGTTAAGGACTTTGTTGTACTCGGAGCACTCGGCTGAGTGAATGCAGGACGGGCATCCGCTCACACACGGACACTCACTCGCAATCTGTTGCGCCTTTCTTACGACCGCAGCCAAGTGCTTGACGATCTCATCAACCAAGCCACTGCCGCCTTCGCGCCCTTCGTAGACTGTAAGCCTGCTAGGGCTGCGCATAACCACCATAAGCGAGCAACGCTTTGTCAAACATTGCTACTCTGACGCACTTCAACACACGTCACGTACCGAACACGCTGCTCGAACTCGTTGAAGTGAGAAGTGTTGATGTCTCCGCTGTCGCACAACACAAACAGCGGGACGACGGCAACCACGAGGTGCCCAGCGCCGTGCAAGGCGCCATTCCAGTCATACCCTTGCGCCTCGACCTGCTGTTTGATGTCGTGTGGAATGTCAAGCCATACTGCGTGGCCAAAGTGCTGCATTGGTGGCAGAGAGAACTCAGTGCTGTTGAGAACGCGCATAGTCTTCTTCTCGATCACGGTCGCACCGTACACTGTGGTTAGAACAGATGCAATTCCCGTGTACACCATCGTTTCGAGGCGATGCCGACTCTCTGTGAATACGCGCACAGGCTCCACTTCAGTGAAATCTCGACATGACGTGAAACAGTTGAGCTTGGTGCGGCAACGACGCGCGAACGCCATCCTCCGATCGTTGTCCACTTTTGTGATGATGTATTCTTGCGCTTGGTGTAGGTACACAGCGGATGGATACACTTGAAAGAACACGCGCTCGCCAGAAATCTCGTCCAGTTGCACTTGGATGTCGTCGTCTGTTACCACTTGATAGTTGGTGTCGGAGATAGATCGCAAACTGGTAGAGCGAGTTATTGCTGCTGCCACTTGTGCACGCACGCGGAAGCCACCGCCGTCGCTTTCAGCACACGGCCAAAAACTCGGTTCGGATGCGAGCATCTCACGCACTAAATCACCATGGCTTGCTCCGACATCGCGAACTGGCTGCGTTGGCGGGGGTGAGAACAAAAACTGATCAATGTAGTCCATGCCAAACCGCTTGGATAACAACGGGGTCTCACGTGCGGCACACAGCAGCTGCTGGCGGAGCACCTTGCGGTTGAATGGATTGAGGGTCGCTGCCTCTGCTTCGAGGGTGAAGAGTGTGTCTGTGTGACGTGCAAAATGTTGATCAAGAGGTGAGTCAAAGCATACGATCACTGCAAGTGATAGCTGATCGTGCTTCCGTCCAGCTCGCCCAGCTTGCTGCCACAGTGACGCAACGCTTGTCGGGAGGCCAAGATGCATCGTGCAGTCCAAATCTCCAACATCGATGCCAAGCTCCAGCGCATTGGTTGCGATTACGCCGGTTAAGTCGCCATGGAAGAGCCTGCGTTCAATCCCTCGACGATCTTGGGCAGTGTAGCCACCGCGATAGCACTGAACCTTGGACGTCAGTAACTGCGTCTCCACGCTTTCTTGAAAGATCGAGTGCACCGTCATCAGCACAAGCTCAGCGAGTTTGCGTCCTTTGCAAAATAGTAGTGTGTGGGCATCGTTCTGGACGAACTTGGAGAACATTTGGGCACTCTGGTAGATGGCACTAGTGGTGGTCTTGGTTTTTTCTTCTTGCTCTGTGTCATCGTCTGGATTCACTGCTGGAGCGCGCTTGCGCTTCCGTGTAGCTCGCTGTGGTTTCTTTGCGATTTGCTTCGGTATCGCCGCGACGGTTTGATGATCGTCTGAATTGGTTGACCTCTCGTCTACGTGCTCAATCGATTCACTAGCGACGTTCTTCGGGTTCCACACGCAAAAATACTTTTCTCCTGTTGGTGCACCATCTTTCGTGATCACTTCGACATCACGATCGTAGAAGAAATCGAAGTGCGGTGGTTGTGATGGTGATGGGAAATCCACGTTGCTGCGCATCATCAGTGGTGGGAGGCGAGGAATGAGCAACCGGAAATGCTCTTCTGGGTTTCGGATTGTCGCTGAGCAGCAAATAACTTGAGGATTGGAACCATACATAGCACACAGCCGGAACAGTCGGCGGAAGACGCATGCCACATGCGAGCCAAACACACCACGGTACATGTGTGCTTCATCGACTACAACATATCTAAACAGTGCAATGTCAGGCACGAGGGAGCTACGAGTGACGCCAGAATGAATTGCCACCAATATACCTCAAGTGTGACAGCACTTGCTTCCATTGAGGGTGATTTGGGAGGATAGTCAGATGCAGCATGTCTGGATTGGTGAGAAATATCTGCGTCTCCTTGATCACGGATCGGCGCGTTTTCATTGGCGTGTCCCCATCCTGACACAACATAAAATCAGCCACCATTATTCGAACCAATATCCAGTCTACCTCCGCAGTCACTCACAAACGTCGCGCATAGTGCTGGTGACAGTTCTGCAGCCATAAGAAATCCCTGTAACGACTTGAGTTGGTCTTGCGCTAGTGCCTTGGTAGGAAAGAGATAGAAGAACGTGGCATTGGGTGATTCCAAGAGGGACCACAACATCGGCACGTAGAATGCGAGGGACTTGCCGCTAGCCGTAGACGTCGAAAGCACAACATTTTTACCAGTCATGGCAGCCTGGATGGCCTGGAACTGGTGCGAGTACAACTGCGTCACACCACGCCGAGCCAATGTCTCCTCCACAGCGGGTGGCGCGGATAGTGAGCGCATGTCAACGTATTCAGCTGCACGCGGTGCTCTTCGTTCGATATGCACCAATCGACTGCCGTCGATATCAAGCTTTCGCAATTCTTCGACCATCGCGCAAGGATGAGGTGGTTCCATTCGAATCGGCGTTGGTTTAGTCGCAGAAGTTGAAGTTGGTTTAGGCCCAGCGGTGCTGCATGGAGACACATCCGGGTTTTGCAGGGTAGTCACTGCTGCAGCACTTGTGGCACCTGGTGGGCGCTTTTGCTTGATTGCTTCCGCGAAATGCTTCTTTCTTTGCGTCGATGCCTTTTTGCTGACGTTGGGCAGGCCTGGGAACGTGACGACGTCGATGCAACCCTGCGGACGAAGAGCCTCATGGAATCCATCGTCTACGCCACATAACATCGACTGTCATCTCGCTATGGCTCATCCCACGCACAAGCACTTGCCAGTCTGTGTACTTGCTCTCACCTCGATCTGCATCTGCTCCTGGGCGAGGACCAACAGTCATCAGGCCAGGAGCTAACTGCGCCATCACCCGCAAGTCTTCTTCCGTCAGCTTATGGGAGCCAAGACTATTTGCGAGCGCCAGCACAGTTTTTATAGACAGTAATGCACGGTGCTTTGACAGGAAGCAGTAGCTCGCATCGAGCAGCGCAAACTTGGCAATCCATGCTGCAGTGTCATCCATCTTGAACCAGTCTCTCCATCACGCAGACCAACACGTCACAATGATTGAATTTGTTTTTAGCCAATCGCATACGTTAATTGTTTTATCCAATGGGGTGTTTGAAAGGGACGTGCTGTCATTGGTAGAAAATCGAACAAGAGCATTTTGGCGGGCTCGGTGGTGGCATCGAGCTCCGAGCGCGCCAACGCAGCCACAGACCGAGAGCAGATCACACACACGCAGCGCACCAAGATGAGCTACGCGGAAGGAACGGCGCCGCGTGTCAACAAGAAGACAATGGGCTCGTACGTCGGGCGAACAGTGGCGCTGGTGGGTGCTGTTGAGAGCCACATGCCCACTGCGGTTGTCCTGCGGACTTCGGTACGTCATGAGGTCCGAGCTGCTCGGACCCTGGGCATGGGTGCTCATGTGAGGGTCTTCACAGGACGGAGGCCATGTGAACGTCAAGCCAGCTCCAGGAAGCGATTATGGCAGGTTCGTGGGCCTACCATCATGTGGGTGACATGATGGTGTTGTATGAGGGCTCATGAACGTTTGTGGTGGAGCAGCAAGGTTGTGGAAGTGATCGGTCGAGTCTTGGACAGCGAGACGATCCAAGAGTTCAAGGCGACTCTCTTCGGCGAGAACTTCGGTACGCAGTCATTCACGTCCAATGCGTTTGTTTGCATTCCATTGCTAACTTTTCGGTCCCATCACAGACTTGGAATCGTATGATCAGTTGCTGCAGCTTTCCCAAGGAAAGTTCCGCCCACTGTTTGACTAGAACGCATGCGCAAGCATGCACTTTTCGGTATCGTAATGGAGAATTATTCGCACATATTGTCGGCACTCGCTGTCACCGTCTACTTTCAGCCGCTGGCTGCAGTTTCTTCGTGGTGGATGGTACGGTGAAGGATCGCTTCGGACAACGGTCTTGCTCGTTTCGGACCCTGCACTAAGTTGGGCTCATGCTGCACCAGGTATGCGCGCACATACGTTGTGAAGATGCTTTTGTACAGCTGGAAGTGGCGGTAGTATGACTGCGTGACATGATCCACGATCATCTTTGCCTCGTCCGGCGAAAAAACTTTGACACTGTACACCACAACATCATCCATCACTGTATGGTATCAAGTTGTTGATGGTGCTGGTGTGAACGAGCGCCTACCTTTTCGGCGATCGATCCACGCTGTGCGTCAGCAGCAGGCGCTGAAAGTGTTTGAAGCTCTCTGGCAGCGTGGTGGTGCTGGTCTTGCAATAATCTTTCTCAATGAGGGCTTGGCAGATCCCCAGAAAAGCAGATGCCTGCGTCATGGTCAAGTTGTGCCTCCTGCAAAACGTAGGTGGGTGTTAAGGACCAAGCACATCCATCGTTAATCATCGCACACAGGCAACATCTATCCAGATGGATTGCTGAGAGGATATGAGTAATTGCAGACGTGAATGTCAACCAGCAGCGAGCTGTGCTCATCGGCTTTGTCCAGTTTGAACACCTTTGCCAGTTCACTTCTCGCATCCAACACGACACAGACGTCCCATGACTTCAACATGAGCTAGCGATCAGTCCCCACCGGCATTCCGTACCGTCGGCAGTCGTCCATGCTGTGGTGCATCGCCAGCCCCTGCAGCTGCGCCGGCGAAATATACTTCCCCACCACCGCCTCCGTCTACATATATATGTACATTCGCATCATCATCTCTGCGCAATGACCACCGCAGCAGCGCCCTTGTCAACCCTCACCATCGCAGCAATGTCGTGGTGCGGCAACAGCAGGTGACGTCGTTGCACGGCCTTTCGCAGTGACCAAAAACCCACCACCCACCCACCAAAGTCCGCGGGTCTCTCTCACAAGGTGGGTTTGCGGGTTTGCAGCTGGCCCCTCCCCCCCTGCGGCTGGGACACGCCCGCGGGTCCCCTGCTGGACCCGACCCGGTGCTTGGTTCCTGGTCGGTGCGCTGGCGCATTTGTGACCGCAGCAGCAAGAAGCTCCGTGAACACCTCAGCCAACCCCTCACATGATGCGTGCCCCTCAGCTGCTGCGTGCGGCGCACTCGCTCACGTCGCGCCGCGTGGCGCTGGCGCTGGCTCACCAGCGCATGCACGCCTCGGGCGCCCATGCATGCCGCTGCCTCTCGACGCTGCCGGACGGCGTGACGGAGCTGCAAATGCCAGCGCTGTCGCCGACCATGACGGTCGGGACCATCTCGAGCTGGCTCAAGAAGGAAGGCGAAGAGGTCAAGCCAGGCGACATCCTGTGCCAGATCGAGACCGACAAGGCCGTCGTGGACTACGAGATGCAGGACGAGGCCGTGCTCGCCAAGATTGTGCTGCCGACGGGCTCGGCCGACGTGCCTGTCGGCGCCACGGTCGCGTTCACCGTTGAGGACATGGATACGTACGAGCAGCTTGCGGCCAGCGGTGCCCTCAACGCGTTGACGGCCTCGTCGGGTGAAGCTGCGCCGGCGGACCCAGTTGCTCCTACTGCTGCTGCCGTAGCCGAGCCAGCGCTTGCGGCGCCAGCGGCGCACGGACGTCGTCAACCGCTCATCAAGTTCCTGGGCAAGCGTTCGCTGCTGCCAGCCAAGCAGGCGGCGCCAGCTCCAGCGGGGGCGGCTCCAGTTGCTGCGGCGGGCACGCCAGCTCCAGTGGCGGCGGCTGTGGCGGCGCCAACTGCTGCCGTCGATGGCGAGTTCACCGACATCACGCTCAACAACATGCGCAAGATCATTGCCAAGCGTCTGGCCGCATCCAAGGTGACGGTGCCACACCACTACGCCAGCATCGACTGCGAGATCGACAACATCATGGCGCTGCGCCAGAAGCTCAAGAGCCAGCACGGCGTCAAGGTGTCGCTCAATGACTTCCTGCTCAAGGCTGTCGCGCTGTCGCTCCGCGACGTGCCAGAGGCCAACTGCTTCTTCGACGCTGCCACGAAATCGATCCAGAAGAACGCGTCCATCGATATCTCGGTGGCTGTGGCTACGGCCGCCGGTTTGATTACGCCGATCGTGCCAAAGGTCGACGCGCTCGGCTTGAGCGGCGTGAACGACAAGTTCATGGAGCTTGTCGGCCGCGCGCGCCAGAACAAGCTCAAGCCAGAGGAGTTCCAGGGTGGCTCCTTCACGGTGTCGAACCTTGGTGGCTTCGGTATCGACAACTTCACAGCCGTCATCAACCCACCTCAGGCGTGCATCATGGCCGTTGGCCGTGGCCGCAAGGAACTCGTCGCGCCAGAGGAGATCACGGCCGACGTGCAACCACGCTTGGCCACGCTATTGAACGTCACGCTGTCGTCCGACCGACGGGTGGTCGACGACGTCGTCGCTGGTCAGTTCCTCCAGGTGTTCAAGCGATACATGGAGCACCCAGAGCTGCTTGTCCTATAGAACGACGGGAACCGCGCTTTCCGCTTTGCCCGCGATCATGTCGAAGATGTCGAGGAGCGAGGGTGCACTTTGGCCCCGTCGCATCTCGAGTCCAAAACAACAGATATAACAAACACCACCCGACGAATCGTAATCCATGTTGCTTCGCTAAGTTGTAATTGGCAGCCCCTGCTGTGGATGACCTGTCAACGAGCGACGCTCGAAAGGATACCAAGGGATGGCTCATGCTATTCCCAGTTCCACATGTTCCCCGAGTTCCTGTGAGTGCTATTCGAAGGCTCAGAGCAAGGTAACCTTGGCCTAGCACCGGCACGCCACGGCGGTCAGATCACTCTCGCTCGTGCGCTACGGTCGGCCAAGCGTCGAAGAAGAGCGAGCGGTGTGTCGTGTGCGAGTGCTTCCTGCCAGCCATGACAACGATTCAGCATGACACCAACCCAGAAGAACTCTATGAAGTGCTGGAGCGCCTTGGCGAAGGCTCGTACGGCAAGGTCTACAAGGCGGTCAACCGTGAGACCGCCCAGGTCATTGCGCTCAAGATTGTGCCCGTCGATAGCGACGAGACCGACCTCAGCAGCCTCACCAAGGAGATCAGCATCCTTGAGTGCTGCTCGAGTCCGTACATCGTGCAGTACCACGGCAGCTTCCTGTACGATGCCCAGCTGTGGATTTGTATGGAGTATTGTGCTGCCGGGTCCCTAGCTGACCTAATGGCGCTACGCCAGCAGTGTTTGGCAGAGAAAGAGATCGCGGCTGTTTGCGCCAACATGGTGCTGGGCCTCGACTACTTGCAAAACCAGCGCAACATCCATCGGGACATCAAGGCCGGTAACATCTTGCTAGCATCCAACGGTGTGGCCAAACTCGCCGACTTTGGTGTATCCGCCCAGCTCACCAGCACGGTCAACAAGCGCAAGACCGTGATCGGCACACCATTTTGGATGGCGCCTGAAGTGATCCAGGAAACGCAGTACGACGGCAAGGCCGACATCTGGTCGCTCGGCATCACAGCCATCGAGCTTGCTGAGGGAGAACCGCCGCTCTCGAACGTGCACCCGATGAGAGCCATCTTTATGATTCCGAACCGGCCCCCACCAACACTGAAGCAACAAGAGCGCTATTCGACTGACTTCCACAACTTTCTGGCGACGTGCCTGCAGAAGGATCCAGCAAAGCGAGCGTCTGCGACCGAGTTGCTGCAGCATCCGTTCATCAAGAAGGAAGTAGACAAGCTGCGACAAAGCCAAGGCACGAACGGACTGGCCATCTTGCAAGAATTGTTCGACCAGAGCATCGACATCATCAACCAGGCCCGCGAAGCCAGCGGCCAGGACGAAGGCGAGTATCGCGCCGCTGTCACTGGACGACTCGACGGCTCGTTGTCTGTTGCTGATGTCAGCACGATGCTTCGCAAGAACAACAGTATCGCGCCAACGCGCGGAGGAGTTCGCAACAGTTTGGCTGCCCTGGAGCGCTGTGGCACCATGGTGTTCAACGGCGCGTCGAACACCGACACGCTAGTGGCCAACCCGATGCCAGAGGCGAAGCATCGACGGGATACTAGCGATCTGTACGGCACTATCATGCCATCCAGCGGAACGATGGTGACACCTCCACCTGCGCCAGTTGGCAGCACTTCTGGCACGCTCATCGCAACAGGAACGATGGTTGCTGTCAATCCAGGGTCCTCCGACCCAGTTAGTGACGACGATGATGGTCTCAGCCATCGTTACAGCGGCACATGGCAAGACACGACGGCGAACAGCACCATCGTAACATCCGAACCGTCATTCATGAAGTACTTCCGCGCGCGATCTGCCAAGGCTGACCAGGACTTATCGCCACCAAATGATGACGGCAGTGGCAAATCCGATACTGTTCGCGCAGCGGATGCAGCCGTGGCGAGAGTAAAGGAGCTCTCGCAAAAGCTGCGAGATCTTGAAACGCAGTACGAAGCAGACCTTGCCGCGCTCCAACGACGCTATGACAAGGAGCGGGCGCTGGTGCAGCGGGAAATTGAGGACCTCAGCTTCTCCGTATAACCTTTTGCCAGAGAAAACAGATGCACATTTGCTCTTATACTGACTGGCTCACATATGGCTCCGCCGTGATACCAGCTTGAGAATCAGCTTACGAATCCAGGGTCATCACGTTGGCCCCACCCACGACATCAAACTGAGCAATGTCAGCGCCGCCATCGAACAAACCCTCTTGGCCTTTGCCACTACCTGCGTTGGTTTTGCCTGCTAGCTTGACCTTGCACTGCAGCAGCTTGTACAAGTTCTCGAACATTTCGCGTTGCGCATTGTGCTCAGCTGTGTTGCTCTTGAGCGTCTTCTGCTGCTTGCGCAGTTCCTTGGTCAAACTTTCCTGCTGTGCAACTTTGTGTTTGTACAATTCCTGGAATGACTTGATGTCACGCAAGAGTCGACCGTTGCCTTTCTCAAACTCCATTTCTTGCTCGATCTTCTCGATTTTGCCCTTCTCCATCTGCAGCATGCAATGCAGATAGTGATACTGGCTTTCTTCACGCAGGCAATCCTCCTGGAAAGCATGGCACTCCTGCTCTAACTTGATGCGTTCCGTCTCGAGCCCGACCGCAGTATTATCGTATTGCGCTTTTTTCTCGAGGTAGGTTTGCTCCATCTCTTGGTACTTCTGTCGCACGGCACGCAGTTCTTTGATCTGCGGTGCCAACTGGTTTTTGCGTTCTTTGAGTGTTTGGTTGATATCCGTCACAATGCGCGATATTTCTTCCAGCGTTTCGCCTTTCATCTTGTTGATTTGCGCGTTCATTTCCGAGATGTTATCGAGCTTTTCCTGGGTGTCTAGGAAGCCTGTGACACCTTTCTTAGCTTCTAGGTCCTTCAAGAACCCGTCGAGATCTGCATCCTTACTCTTGAGCAGTTGCTCCGTGCGATGGAGCACGACGCTTTCTGCAGTGATCTCGGCCACCTCAGCTTTCACTTTCTTGTATTGGTTAGTCTTGTTCCGCAACGTGTTGGCGTACTGCTTGAACTCTTCGCGGCTCATAAACTTGGATCCTGTGAGCTCTGACATTTTGGCTTCGAGCTCTTCGATCTGTTTCTGCATTTTAACTTTTTCACTGCGCAGGTTCTCGATCTCTTCTTCCTTGTCCGACACCTTCTTGGCTTGAACGTTCGCGTGCTGTCGAAAAATGGCCAGTTTGTCATCCCCCGCGTTCTTCTGAGCCTCTGCGATTTGCGCCTGGAACTGCTGGATCGATTTCTTCAAGCTGCTCAATTCGTCTTCCATGTCAGCTATGTCAGCCTCTGTCTTGGGCGGTTCACTGAGCGCACGTTCGAGGCGCTGCAAGTTCTCCTGCTGCACCTTGAATTCCTGAGGGAATTTGGTCATCAAGATGTCCTGATTGCGCTCAACCTGCGTTTTCAGATGGTCGAACAATTGATCCGGTGGCGTGTCATGACTAAGAGACGCGCGCAGGTCCATCAGACGCTGCTCGCACTCGCGCGAACGCTTTTCCACCAGCGACAGTGACATCATTTGGTCGCGTTTACGTTCCGCCAGCTTGGCCTGCTCCTCTTGCTCTTTTCGAAGCGCGCTGGTGGCCTCGAGAATATCTTTGAATCCACTTTCGCTCTGGGTCTTCTTTTTGAGATTCGCAATTTTCTCCTGGAGTTGGTGTGATTCCTCTTCTAGCTGAGAAATCTCTTTCCGAAGCTCTCCCGGTCGTGTCTTGGAGTTGCGCAATTGATCAATTTCCTTATGCACTGCCTTAAACTGTTCTTGTAGTTGCTTGTAGTGCTCGTACATATTATTGAGCGTCTCATTGCCGAAGTATTCCTGCGGCACACTTAATGGCGCCAGGAAACGCCCCAAGTAGGCGCGCTTCTTGTGACCAGGCATGCTCTTGAGCGCCCAGTGCAGGATCGGATAGATCACCTGTCGTTCGCCGTGGATGAGGGCATCGCGGAAACTGTCCATGTCGCGCGGTAGCGGGAACTTGAGCAACTGGAGGAACTCGAGGTAGCGGAAAGCGCGCTGCTCATCGGCTTCGTTGCGCAGGTCGACATTGTGCTTCTGGTCGATCTCGGTGAACACTTCGTTCAGGATCTGCAGCAGCTCAAAGTTGGATTTCTCATCGAAGGCGACAAGCGTGAGCCCTAGGCGGAAGGGCTCCTTATTGAGGTGCTCGACGATTAGCTGCAGCTCACTCATGGTGTCGCGATCCTCACGCTCGATGTGTCTGCGCGTGCTGGTGAGAGCGAATCTGTCGTGGATGATGTGAGGCGCAGCTTGGAAGGGTCGGGAGGAGACGCAGGCGACCGTTCGCCTCAACCGGCCTCCGAGTCGGAGGCTGGGGACTCCGAGCAGCTCGGAGGCAACGTGATTTAACTCAAATGACTCGAGGAAGTGAATGCACGCGACGTCGTACGAGTGTCATGGCAGTTTATTGTACAGGATGCGCGCGCGCATCCGCTGGCTTACTGCCCAACGACCAAAAACGCACACGCGGCTCCTGCGCTGCCCAACCACACAACACCAGGATCGTGTCGTCCACCGTCGCCGTCAGGCACGGAGCAAATCTTCTTCTGTCTCTCCTATATATCTATAACCAAGCGTCACATCAAGGCTTCTTCACGGGTTCAGTCCGCGAATTTGCGACGTCTACGAAGCGCTGACTCCGTCCCTAAATGATGCAAAGACACAGCACACGACTCAGCGACCAGCCACATCACAGGATGTAGGCGCGCAAATAAATCAACTTACTTTTGGAAGGCTTCAGCGATGCGGAACGAGTCGAACGTGCAGTGAATACTCACGATCTTGCCACCGCTGATACTCACGAGATCACAGGTTTCTTCAGTGACCACCTCGCTATTGCGCAGGATTCGGAAGGTAGTCGAAGTCATCACCACCGCTGTCTCCTCCTCTTCATCCACAACAATGCGCAACACACGGCCGCTGCTCTTTTCAATGGTTTCGTCGCGTGTCTTCCAGAAGTCACACATGCGCTGGTACCCGTGGAATTCTCCCCAGTAAGGCACGCAGTTTGGCAAGTTCGAGCTGAGCACGCACGACTCATCCACGGGATCGATTTTCTCTTCCATCCAGAATGATGCTGGGGCTTCGATTGGCGTAGAGAACCGCAAGGACGGGCCGAAAAGATTCTTATAGAAGTCCTTGACCAGCTCTTTCATTTCCTGCTTCGACATTGGAGTCGGAGCTGTCATCGCATCTCCACGGTCGCCAATGAGGGAGGCACGCTTTGAACCTGCGTGACCGCCATGCGTCGAACTCGTGTTGACGCAAGCAAGAATTTCCGTTAGCCACACGAGGCGAGCGTCAATGGAATCCACGAGCAGGATGAAGGCGCCGTGGCCTTGTGTGTTGACCTGCAAACCGTAGACATTGTGGTTTCCAGTCACGGTGACTGGAATACCCTCTGTCACACTCTGTGGACGCACGCTGCCACGGACGTACGTCTTGTCCTTGGCGTGCGCTTCGCTCACGTAGTAGCTCAAAAGGCCTTCAGTGCGATTCAGCACGAAGTAGTAACGCTCCCACACATGCCGTTGACCGGTTTCAGGCATTCGGTTCTTGTACATGTAGCCGCAAGTGAGCACGTTCATCGCCTTGTCGCCGTGAGCATGGCCACCTGGGGACAGCGTTGGCACATCCGACACGTGGACGCCGCCGTCGTGGTGCACAAACGTTGTCACGTCGTCACCCTTTGACGTGTCCACGACCACAACCTCGCTTTGGCTGGAGCTCAGTGAGTGCTGATACGGTTCGTTGGTCAACGCCAGCAGTTTCTTGTCTGTCGGGGTGTTCGTCGTCGTGGTCACAAGTGACTTGCGCAGCTTCTTCAACATCGTGTTCCAACCGAACGAGTTGCGCTGACCTTGCTGTGACTGCTGTTCAGGCTGCGACTTTGGAGACGTCACCTTCTCTGGACCCTTCATCACAGCACCAAGACGAGTGTTTTTGAACACAGGCGACTGCAACACCTGCTTCAAGTAGTGGCCCGACTTTCGAGAAGTCTCTCCATCACCTGTCGCTTGGTTGTCGTTCTCTCCACCATGCGCTGAGTTGCGCTGCTCCGGTGGTGGAGGCACGTCGCCATTCGCGTCGTCATTCTCCTTCTGGGAGCTTCGGCGTTCACTGAGGCGTGCAGACTCACACGAAGATCGACGTCGGTCGCGGAGGGAGCTGCGCAGGCCGTTCAGGCGGCTCCAGAATGAGTTTCTTCTGCAGTAATACGTCACCTGCATGTTGTTTTGTGTGTGCGTCTTGGTCGATAGCAGCTCTTCGATGGTCTCTTCCAGGATTTTGACATGGATGTAGAGCGCTGGGATCTGTTCCTTCGCACTCACGATCAAGTCGAGCAACGATTGGCCGCCATTTTCCGGAACAAACATGTCCTTGGTGAGCGGACAATTCTTTGATCGCTTCTGGTCCTCATCGCGCAGGATGAAGACCAACGCAGGAATGATGTGAATCAACAACATATCAAACTTCGGTCGCGCTTGCATCACTTGAAAGTAGCGCGGAATCAGTCCGCCTTGGTGCAACG
Organism: Lagenidium giganteum; assembly: GCA_002286825.1. Taxonomy (NCBI): domain Eukaryota; phylum Oomycota; class Peronosporomycetes; order Pythiales; family Pythiaceae; genus Lagenidium; species Lagenidium giganteum. The sequence continues at coordinate 22,292 of NSDO01000350.1, forward strand.
CTTCGTTCACCTTCTCGTCGTTCAGGCTCACCAAAGCATGCAGATGTTTGGCAATCGAGATCTCCATCGACGAAGGCAGGCCTTCGTTGAACAGACCCACGACTTCTTTCGCTGTCTTGGTCGCCGCAGTGACAACTCCAGACCACAGCTCCTGTTTTCGAGACAACGAGTTGAAGCTGTACATCACTGCCTCACCGCCACCGCGCGGCGAGCCAGGAAAGTGCTCCATCTGCGAGTCAGGTCCTTCGTTCGTTGGTGAGTTCTGATCGTCAAATTGGTTATCTTCGTCCGCCGATTTCTTGTGTTTCTGGCACAGCGACAGCAACTCTGTCGCTGCATGGATTGCTAAGGCTACGACATTCAAGAAGAAAAGATACGATTGAGTCACGAGGCCAGAACTGACACACCTCAGATCCAAGCCAGCAACGCACCACTCGACAACTCGGTGACCTGACGTGCCTTGGTTTCCACCAGTTCCTGAACGGCATTCTGGAAAAGCTCCTCCATCACCTCAGGCTTCTTGCCCATTTCTTCGAGGAACATGAACTGCATGAAGTTGTGGTAGCCGTGCGTCATCGACTCAAAGCCACGGATGGTGCCAAACTGATCGCGCACAAAGTACTTGGAGAGGTAAACACCACCTTCACGTCGACAGAAGGCTCCCAGGCGATCGGCCTGGTTGGCGCGGAGGATGTCGACAAGCAAGTGACTGGTATTCTCGACCAACTGGATGTTCATCTCGTCAACAATGTCAGTCTTGGTGGCACCAATCAGCAATGGTGCGATGATCTCCATGGCGTCGTTTCGGCCCGTGATAGGATGCACGCTCTCATAGGACTGCAAGATGAGGGTGAGCATGTACTTGACTGTGTTGGAATACAGGTGTGGCACAACCAATGGCAGGAAACGCTGCAGCACGTTGGGCACATAGCCATCTTCGAGGCAGAAGCCGTCATGCAGGCGCACCAGCGCCTTGCTGAAGAAGAGCATCTGCATTTCATCCAGCGGCGCCTCGCGCTTGAAGATCGAGTACAGGTGCTCCCAGTGCGCAATGTCTTCTGGTTCAACACAGCCAAACACGGCCGTAATCGTTGCGGATCCCGACGACGAATCGGACGAAAACGACTCGTACAAGTCTTCTTCGCCCGTGTACAGCTTCATAATGATCTCGGAGCACACAAAGTAGTTCTTGTAGTAGCCGTACTCTTCGTGGGGCTCACCCGTGAACACGGGAGCTTTGATGAACTCGGCGATCACAGCACGCACTGTCTCGGGCTGCATGAGCCACAGGCGGACGTCCGAGTCCGAGTCTTCCAACACTTCGAGAATGGGATCAATCGCCATGTCCAAGAACGCGGTCAGCGTCATGCGCTTCTGCTGCAAGCTGGCGCCAAACACAGTGTCATCTGGGTACGCTGGGAGCGATCGGCGGCGGAACGAGTCGGCGTCGTCCAGGAACTTGGACAGGCTGCCCGAGCGACCGCCGCGGTTCGTCACCACTTCCATCTCGTTCACCGAGTACGCGATCGTGGTCGGGACGGACACGGCGCTGGGCACGGGCGCGACCACGCCGTCCATTTCGGGCGTGAGAGCGTCTTCATGCTCATTTACATCAGGGTTGGGCGTCGAGAGATCCACGTCGACTTGTACACCGGCAGCATCGGCGGGGGCGTCGTGCTCGCCGTCATCTTCAGCTTCGACATCGTGCTCAACAGCATCCTTGGGCGAGGGCTCGTGCTCGGGCGCTGCCTCGCTGGGTTCCGCGGCGGCTGCCACGGGGAGGCTGAGTTCTGCGTCGTCGCCGCTCTTGGTACGCTCGACGGCGGGCATCTGCGGCTCGGGCGGCATGGTGGCGACGTCGGTGGCGTCCATTTCTCGCGCCAACCAACGCGTGCGGCACAGCGCGTGCCTCGTGCCGGCCTTTTCTGCGGGCTGCGACTGCTTGCTGGCTGCGCGCAGTGGCGGTCGGCGGGGCCTTCCTCTGCTCTGGGAGATCGACGGCGCGCGCGATCGATCGGCTGCGCCCTCGACCGCCGTCTCTGGCTCGGTCAGGCAGCTCACGGTGTCTTCTTCCACCGCCGCTGACTCGACCACGGCACGGGCCAGGGCCAGGCAGAGAGAAAGCCCTACCCCTCCCACCTGGTGGAGTGTGTGATACGTACCAACTCACGTTACGAACCTCTCTGGAAAGGGACCGATCACGTGATTCTTGGTCACCCGGCGGCCGGAGATCATGTACTACTGCCACCGTTTGCATCAGAGGGCACTGCCTCCTTCAGATCATCATCAGAAATGAGGAGATGGTGAATCCTGCAAATGAAATTGCACCAAGTGCTCAACCACCCCAGCCAACACACAGATTTTATCGTTTCAATTCTGCACCAGCGAAGCGCGATGCTGCAGCACTGTTTTTAAGGAGACAGCAGCGAAAACACAGATGATCGCAAGCAGAATCTACGGCGATGTGAGGTTAGAAGATCAGATGAGGTCACTAGTCATTCAATTAACAACATGATCACACTTGGCCACCATATATTTTTGTCCTTATTTAAATTTTGAAAAAATGTGTGTTTGATTGGCATCGGATTAGAGGGTTTTCAGCTGCTTGATCAATCGGGTGATCAACTCCCTCGGTGTGTCATTTGCACGCCTATGCACTGGCACACATCACACTGCACTACCCATTTTACATCATCACGCAGTTGAGATGACCACTTCCGCAGAGCGATCAAGAAAGCTATGTGAACCACGTCAGTTTGACTTGTGGTATGATTCATCAACACCTCCATGAGAGCGCTTGGAACTTCTTCCAGCATCACGCCAACGCGAGGCGCCCATTTCATAGCGGAAGAGGCCTACGCTCTTCTGCCCACTGCCAACCTTGTGAAACCGTGGCAGACAATGACACAAAGAACAGGTTGGTCAGTTGTCCATTCAAACCTTGCGGAAACAGCTTCATTTTTCCGCACAAAGGACACCAAAGCTTGCCATCTCCGTTTCAACCATATGCTGTGTCAGTTCCGCTAATCAGGTCAAGCTCCCAGTCAGGATGAAGAGAACTCTTCTGGCATTCGAGTTGTGATGCTGAAAATGCGTCGACTTGGTGTTGCGCGGTGGCAAACAAGTCGACGAGAGAGCGAGAAGAGCGCCAAGCACGCAACGATCGCCTTCTTCGCAGTGGTCAAGTGATGCGGCGCGCCACTCGGCGTGTCAGACTCGAAGGCTAGTGCCGACGTTAACGATTCCAACGACGACTGCTCCGCAGTCGTTGATGATGACAGCTTCGCGAATGCGGCAGTGCCTTCGGACGCAATGGTGCCGAGCCAAGCGATGCCCCCGCGTCCCAACAAGTGAACCAAGAGAACACGCTTCGATCAGCTCATGGAGCAGCTGACGACAATTGGCGCGGATCTACATCGCGAGGAGGAGTTGTGACTTGAATGATCGTGCATCTAATGCAATGAATACATATCAATCGTTCAGATATTCATCACGACGATGACCGCTCCGCAGTCGTTGATTGTAGCGGGGCTACACTTCATTGCATTTCTTGCATGACCATTTGCCACGGCATTCGACGGAGTCGATGCCTGTGCGCTCGACGCGGCCTGTGCTTTCTCCTCAGCATCCGGCGTGGTCGGCGCGTTGTCTTCCTCGGCACTCGATGTGTTCCTGGCGGCCGGCTTGCACCCGACCGAATTCGGCGATGCAGCCGGCGTCTTCACAGCTTTCGCACGAGGCGAAGGCTCAGGTTCTTCCTCCACCTCCATGCCGCAAAGTAATCGACACGCTCGGATGGAGATGGCGCAGGAGAGGCGGCCTCTTCATTGCATTTCTTGCGTGGCAGGAAGTGCAAGAGAATTTGCCACATTCATTGCACGCGGTGCATGAATTGTGAGGATTAAAATTTGGTTGCAATTCCTGGGTCAAATTTGTCGAATTGGTAAAGATTGTCGAATTGGGCTGCAACCGCCCAATCGACCTGCATTCTGACCGTTGCGACTCTGAAAGGTCACGGCGTCCGTTGCAAGTCTGAAGGGACACGCTTCCAGCTACCGTACTGAACGGTCAACCTGCAACGCACACCAAGGTGCAACACGTGCCAAAGACTTGGTGCTTGTGAGGAACACACCCCTTCTTCCTTTATAATCTAATATTTTATGTATTTACTCACTATAAATGTTTATAGAGGTATGATGGCGGGAAAATGGCACTTGACTTGAAATTTGTATACTGGCAAGAAAACTGGTTTTGGAAACCATGCCAAGTCGCCCAAAATGGTAAGCATAAATAGGGGCAAAAATATGTTATTGTCAGCCTGAGCGTACCTCCGCGGTGAATTCCGTGGGCGTGTGGGTAAGCTCGCGAAAGGCGGGATGACTATGCGTGGTCAGGGGTGAAAGGTTAGCACGGGACTTCTACAACTACGGTTGCGCAGGCTTGTCCTGTAGTAGTGCGTTTTATTTTTCTTTATACAACGGCTACTTCTCTCAATTGCTGGCGCTCTTCTTCTCGATGTCTTCCTTCCACTGACACTTGATGCGCCGGCGAGGCTTGCCAATCGTCGGCTTCATCTTCTGCCATGCTTTCTGCTGCATCTTCTGCATCTTCAATCGGCTCTGGCATTGCGCCGTCTTGGTTTCTTGGGCCGATCGCCATAAGCCCTGAGCGCAGAAATCCGTGCTTGATGGTTGCTGGAGTCACGGAAGACCACGCTTCGTGAACAATTCTGGCAATGCGCTTCCGCTTCTCGCTTGTTGTCTCACAAAAGCCGTCGCGAATCGTCAGCTCCAGATACTGCCGACGGCAAATGTCCTTGAAACTCTTCATCACCGCAACGTCCATCGGCTGGCTGATGCCTGTGCAGCTTGGAGGCACAAACTCGACTCTTGTCTCGCACTCAGCTTCTAAGATCTCGCTGACTTGAGCCATCTTGTGGGTCTTCAGGCTGTCTAGGATACGCATTGGCTTGGACGGTAAAGTACGACGTTTCTCATTGTAGCTGCTGGCCGAACGCAACTCGTCGTGGACGTCTCCTTCTGGGACGCGTGCGAACACGATCATCGGCGGCAGCTTGCGCCCGGTAGCGGATGCACAGAGAAAGATGCTGGCACGCATGGTTGCTGATCCGTTGCAAACGTCAACATTGCGGGCTCCGACAAACTCGACGGTGCTGTGGGGCGTCATGTCAAGAAACAGCGCGGTCTGGTCCATGTTGAACACGTGGGCATAGCGGTCAATGTGCACTGGGAAGTACATTACTGTTTCAATGGTGTTCCTGATGACATGCCCAAACCTGTCGGCGAGCTTTTGAAGATCCGTGCGCCGCTTGCTTCCGTTATGCGTGATGCGCCGCAGGGTCAGCTTGTTGCGGGCCATAAAGCGCTGAATGGACATGCGCAGCGCATCGGCGCTGCGCTCTTGGACAAACGATGGCGCCCATCGGCCCAGTAACACCTGAAGACAGTTGCGAGAGACACAGAGCAATCGCTCCGTGCGCATGATACGAATCCATTCAAGGAGCCTTCATCAAGCCCTGTGAGACTACAATATGGAGGCAGAGGCATGGAGAGCTTACCTTCTCTCGATGTCAACACCCCGCGCATGCGTTCGGTTTCGTTCTCCGACGAACGTACGCATAGGCTTGACGTCACGCAGCTGGTCTTCTTTCTGTGCCCAGCGCCAAAGCGTGGCTCGATGCACCTTGTAGGTGCGCGCCACCTTGGTCTTGCTCTGCATCTTCGTATCCTCGAGCGCTTGCAGCTTCGCTGCATTCCTGGTGGAGCCACAACTTCCCATTCCGCGTCGATGCGTTTGGCGGGAACACCCAGGACAGACCAGTGATGGGGGACGGTGTCATTGGTGGTGTGGTCCACACAATTAAGCCATAGATATAACGATATTTACTTAACATGCTATTTCAGCCTTTTAACCAACGTTGCAGGTTGGGCGTTCATTTCGGTAATTGGAGGCCATTGTTAGTTGCAACAATACATGTTAGGTAGGGGACCTAAGCTAATAGTCACAATCTGCATTTTCACTCCCAAGTGCAACGGTCGCCCAGCAATTGCCTGTGCTTTAGAGCAAGGCAAATTGCACACGAAGTGACTGCCTGTGCGTGACCGCAAGGCAGATCACACTGAGCCATCCACACACTCACGCAGGACAGCACACGCTTCCTCGCTCTGTGGATTGTGCACTTGTAGTACGGTTACCCGTCTACATCTGGTAGCACTTGTAGTCATCCAACGACGACTGCGTGAGCGTTCGTGGATATGGCGACTCCAATGGATTGAAGCGTGTATCCCTACATCCAGGGGGAACACAGGGATTTGGCAGAGCGCCTGGCCCAAGGCCTAGGGCTTGCCGTGATGGTGGATCTTTTGAAGAGTCCACCAAAGCTCCATATCCCGAGATTGATATAGTTACGGACCTTTGTGCAGCAGCAGCGTGCAAGAGGTGCCGAACAGACGTAGTCTGAGCTCGCTGCTGCATGCAAGCGCAGAAATAGACTGGTTCTGTGACAAGGCACGTCACACAGCACAAGAGCGCAAATAGGAAGCGTTGACTTCCACGCAACCACGGACAGTTGCTCTGTGCCTTAGAGCAAAGTGGTTGCTTCAGCCCTCCGCAGTGAGGGCGAGAAGTTTGCAAAGGATTGCAAATGTAGAAGTGATGTATTACTCCCTTAGCGGAGAGCGCCAAAGGGCGCAGGAGTTTCCTAACTGCTCTAGTGACCCTTAAAATATACAGACCTGATTAGTCATTAATATGCATCTCAGCTCTGATTGGCTGCTAACATCAAGGCGGCCCTTCGGGACGCCGTATTGCAGACGACACATCTTTAGTTGCAAACAATGCAACTCTTGACATCTTGTGTGCTCAACCACAAATGTCAAGAACCCAGTTGTGGTGTTCGACAACAAATGTAAAGAACACCTTTGATCACATGCGTGATCAACCCAAATGTGTAACATCCGTTACAGATTCTCTCTTCAGTGCAATGCAGGCAGAACAGCGGCATGAGCAGCTACTCAATGCCGTACACTTCACGCAGCAGCAACTGCCAGCGACTCTCGAAGACAGAGATCGCTTAGTGCTTGCTGTGGAAGCGAGGTTGATTGCAACACCTGCATCGACCAATGCTCGGAAGGCAATCAAGATGGATATGCCGAAGTACGACGGTCACGATGGTTCGCGCCTCGTGCACTGGTTCATTACTGTTGAACGCGCGAGCGCGGCACACCTAATCAGCGATGAAGACCAAAAGGTTTCATTCGCGATTTCGAATCTGCGTGGCAAAGCAGCCGAGTGGGCTTACTCAACGCTGCTTGCCAACGCAGTGGCATTTGCTTCCTGGGCCACGTTCAAGGCCAGGATCAATGCTGTGTATCAGCCGCCCAACAATGAGGTGCTGCTACAGGCTCGCTTCTTCGGAGCGAAGCAAGGAAAGCGCTCTTAGCAACAATCCGTGCAAGAGATRCGCTCGGTGTGTGCATCTATCACGCAACATCCGTTAACGGAGTCGGTGAAGGTGCCAGCATTCTTGAATGGCCTCCGTCAGGGAACTGCACGCCAAGCGTTGTATCGCAAGGTTCCTTCGACGATGGAAGAGGCCATATCAATCGCCTTCATTGAGGAGCAATCCTTCAACGTTGGCCGCGGCGATCAGTGGCAGCCCGCACCGGCTGGGCGCCACAACGGCCCGACGCCAATGGACCTTGGCTCGGCCGAGATCGTCTGCTTTAACTGCGGACGACGTGGGCATATGAAGGCCCAGTGCCGCAGTAAAGCCAAGCCAAACGATGCTGCCAACCAGCGCAATCGTGGCAAGCAATCGAGCCCAAGGCTGAGCGGCAAGACCGCATACGCCAAGCGTGGTGGTGGTCAGCCCGCGCCGGCGGGAAACGGATCACCACAGTAGGCGCGGGATGCCCTACTGTGGAGGACTCCGAGGCGAACCCGACTTCGCGAGTCGAATGCGCAGGTAGCCTAGTCCCGGAGGAATCCAAGGATGGATCCTCAAGTGCACTAGTGGTCTACAGCGCCAAAGTGAAGGGGTACGACGGTGTGATGACGCTGCTTGTGGATTCAGGCGCCTCACAAAACTTTGTATCGAGGTTCGGTGCTCAAGCAGCAGCCGAATCGATGGAATGAGCTTCTCCGTGACGGAAAGCGGGAAGATGTGGCCGTGCGGCTTGCCGACGGCTCACTTGTGAAGAGTGAAGGCATCACAGTTGTGATTGCCTTCGAGTTTGGTGAATTCTCATGCGTCGAGAAGTTCATCGTCCTAGACATGAAGAATCGATACGATCTCATTCTAGGGATGCCTTGGCTTGCAAAGCATCAACCGTGGATCGATTGGCGTACGCGCGCCATCGGCAGCTCGTCTCCAGCCTCCGAGGAGGTGAAGCAAATGCGAGATCGAGCTCACGCACTCCACGTTATGACAGATGCTGAGGATCCAGCATGCCAAGAGGCATTGCTTGGGAATGGAGATGAGGCCGGCGAGCTCACTCCAGAGTCTTGCGAGGACAGTGAGCCCGCAGATACAACGTCAGCGGGGTGTGCGAGCGCCAAGGCTACGCGTCGCAACCTCAAGGGCATTCTGAAGAAGATGCCGGCGTCGGGATGCACCCAAAAGAAGGTGAGATTCCCAGACGACCATCTGCCTCATTCCGAGAGCAGGACGGCGCCAGCAGATGGAAATCGCGGGGACGATTCCATTGCGGCAGGGTTCACCCTTCGGCGGACGTGTCGAGGAATACAGATGGAAATCGCAGCAACGATTCCACTGTGCCCAGAGAGGGACCTGCGGGTCCGGGCGGGCATGCAGTGGTTGCCGAGAAGCAAACCATGCTTCCGATATCTGCGGAGGAGATTGCCAAGCTCCCCGAGAGTTGGGAACTCTTCCTCATGGAAATGAAGGAAGGTGGCATCGAGAAGATTGCCATTCCCGTGACAGCCAGAATGGCTGAGCTGCACGCTTCGTCGACGGCTGGCGATCGCGTTCTTGAGACACACAAGCAAAAGCGCTTTGCTGCTCAGGGTTGGGATGCACTGCGGGGCAGTTCCTACTTCGACATCCTGTGGAAACACCGGCGTGTGTTCCCGGATGAAGTGCCGAGCACCCTTCCAAGGGACAGGGGCATCAGGCACGAGATCGACCTCGAACCTGGTACGAAGTACTGCGTAACCAGGCAATGGCCGCTGCCGAAAGAACAAGTTGAGTTCATCGACAAGTTCTTCGCCAAGCGAGCCGCAGCGGGTCAAGTGAGGGAGAGCAAGTCCCCTCACTCGAGCCCGACCTTCTGTGTGAAGAAGGCAGGGGGTTGGCGCGTAGTTCATGCTTATAACAAGCTGAATGCGGCCACCATCCCAGCCCAAACACCCCCTCGGAAAGACGTGCTTGTCGACGGCATGGCCGGATCGACCGTCTATTCGAGTTTGGATTTGATGGATGGGTTCTATCAGACACTCATGAGGAGTTCTCATGTTCCAAAGACGGCAGTCAGCACCCCAAGCGGAATGCGGTGGGAGTTGCTTGTGATGCCGCAAGGATTGAAGAATGCACCAGCGACGTTCAATCGCTTGGTTACGCATCTTCTGCGTCCACACCGTACCTATGCGCCGAGTTACTTTGACGGCATTTTCGTCCACAGTAAGGCGGAGGCAGGCGTGTCCGACGTCGACATGCACACGCGCCACTTGGACGCACTGTTGCAGTGTCTTGAGGACAACGGCCTATACTGCAACTTGAAAACGTGCGTATTTGGCGCGTCCGAGATCCCTGTCTTGGGTTGCTACGTCGGCCGCAATGGCGTACGAGCAGACCCTGAGAAGGTAAAGGCGGTCGAAGACTGGCCAGTCCCTCGCAATCCCAAGAATTTGCACAAACGGTTTGGGCTTGCGAACTACTTGCATAAGTACAGCAAGAATTGCACATGTTGCCAAACCATTGACAGATCTCCTCAAGAAAGATGCAGTATGGGCTTGGGAGAAAGCTCACGCGTGTGACAAGGTACGTCACACAGCACAAGAGCGCAAATAGGAAGCGTTGACTTCCACGCAACCACGGACAGTTGCTCTGTGCCTTAGAGCAAAGTGGTTGCTTCAGCNGTTGCTCTGTGCCTTAGAGCAAAGTGGTTGCTTCAGCCCTCCGCAGTGAGGGCGAGAAGTTTGCAAAGGATTGCAAATGTAGAAGTGATGTATTACTCCCTTAGCGGAGAGCACCAAAGGGCGCAAGAGTTTCCTAACTGCTCTAGCGACCCTTAAAATATACAGACCTRAKTAGKCATTACTGTGCATCTCAGCTCTGATTGGCTGCTAACATCAAGGCGGCCCTTCGGGACGCCGTATTGCAAACGACACATCTTTAGTTGCAAACAATGCAACTCTTGACATCTTGTGTGCTCAACCACAAATGTCAAGAACCCAATTGTGGTGTTCGACAACAAATGCAAAGAACACCTTTGATCACATGCGTGGTCGACCCAAATGTGTAACATCCGTTACACCCTCCCCCACTTAGCGTGCGAACACACCATTATGTGTGAGCCCAAACGGAAGTGACCACATACTTCAGGGGTCACGCGACGGGGATCTTAAGCCACCAACTGTGGCAGTCGGGCAAACGCGGTCGGCGAGGTCAAACGCAAAATGACCGTGAAGAAGCCGACGAAGAAGAGCGCGTCGCACGACGCACGGACATCAGAGGATGTCCTGGCATCACAGGATGCCACTGCGGGTCGAGAAGGGACGAATGATGTCCCCGACACGCCACGAGCCACTGCTCGTGGCAAAGACAGCGAACCGGCTGTCACCAAAGCGACGGCGGCCGGCAGGCCGAGTGTTCCTGCTGGAACCATGCGTGCCACCAAAGGCAAAAAGTCGGCCACGACGTTGGCCTTGTTTGGCTCCGACGATGAGACGAGCGATGAGTCTGACGGGAACGCCAGCCCGGCGGTCAAGACTCCGTCGAAGCGTGCGAAGACTCGCACTGCGGCGCCATCTTCGGAGAAGGCGACACCGAGCGCCAAAGGGAGAAGGCGTCCGCCGGTCCCTGATGTGGACCTAAGGGCAGTAGCCCATCCTGCCGTCGAGTTCGACGATGAACTCCTGGAGGGCATGCTGGAGGACGAGGCCTCCGAAGCGGGTGAGCCSACGCCACCACCATCTCCTGGGCGGTTCGCTACCGCCACTACCACKAGGMCTCCGCCGGAGGATATGGCCGGCGAGGAAGCCCTTGGCTGGCTTGCCAGGGTCGAGGCCGAACAGCCAAGAGGACCCGTCATCGAGCCGATGGCGCCAGGGGTGACCGAACCACCCACGCTTGCGATGCTCAATCATCGCTATTCGCGTGAACAATGGCGCAAAGAGCGCCTCAAGCAAAAGGGCATGAGAAAGCCCGAGCGGACGCAGCGAGTCAAACGACTCCGCACTCCGTATGTTCTCCTTGAGAACGAAACCATTGCTCAATATGAGCAAGCGTTCCACACGTGGGAACGGCTGCGCGAAATGCAGCCAAACAGTGACAAACTTGTCACTCGTTCGCGTATGTTTCAATACGCTGACGCGCGCGCTCGGGCACACGTCGATGTGTACCTCCTGCAGCGCGCGCTTGAGGAGAACTCCGCCTCCGCATGGACTATCGCCTGTGAGCGCCAGCTCGTGCCGCGAGAAAGCGACGAAGGACGTCCGGCACGTCCGCGCGAAGCTGGCCCTCAGGCGCCCACGTACTCGCGTCCAGCGAGAAACCTTTCCACTTCACGAGGAAGTGGCGATGCGGGGCCTGTCCTCTCTGACCGAGCAGTCGGTCAACAACCTAGCGCCGCTCCTGTGCGCTGTCAAGCCGCTCCTGTGCGCTGTCAAGGAGGGATGGAGGGGCCCGTCTCCTACGAGTGGGCCGATGAGTATCCCTCGTGTCGGGCTCCCGACTGCGAGTGCCCACGGCGGTGGGGCGAGGCCGTGGCCGCGACGGTGGGTCGATTTCGTCGTCGGACGACAACTCTGTTGGACGAGAGCACTCGTCTCGATTCTCGTCTTCAGAAGGTCGAGGAGTGGACCTTTGACGAGAAGGGCGAAGGGCGCCTTCGCATCCTGCACGATGACGTGTATCGGCGAATCTTTCGCCTCGAGACTGATCTCGAACGTCTGCAACAAGACGTGGCACGTTATCGGGAGGAGAATCGTCATCTACATCATGCCCTGCAGCGTCAGAGCACGGTGCCACCGTGGGCGCCGTACCCGGCGTACGCAAATGGGTTTGCTCGGGCCGAGGTGCCTCGGGTTCCGACACGCTCGGCAGAGGCTCCAATGCCTCTTCGGACGATGGAGCCATCCCGTGTTGTGGAGCTTGCGGAGAGCTCACCTCGTCCGCAGCCGGGATCGAACGACCCACCGGCACCAGCGGAGTAGACTCCGGGTCTACGTATGGCTTCAGCAGCCCAACGTAAAAGGTTGGGCGAAGCTTCATTGTGGACGGGATGTCCAGGCGATAGTTCACATCGCCAATGCGCTCTTGGACCGTGTAGGGTCCAATCCATCTCGGCAGCAGCTTTGCCGATTGCACGTTAGTGATTGCATGTGTAGGGATATTCTTAGATGATAAAAACACCTTATCTCCTACATGAAACGAGTCTTCCGACGCGATCAGCGTAGCGTTTCTGTTTGGCCTGTGCCAACGCAATCTGCTCACGCACTGTGAGTACGACTCGAGCACGAATTTCTCGGAAGTCCTTGGCTTCAGCCCTTTCTCGCTTAGTGCGAGCCGATATGGAGTGATCGCCTCGATCACCGTTGAGTCGCGTAGACTCGTCGTCGGCTACAACACTGTTGTTGTCGTGATCACTGCGATCACTGTCATCATTGTGATCATTCTGATCACCGGAGAGTCTTCGAGACTCGATCCCTCCCCCACTTGAGGTTGGACTTACGTCCAGCAAAGACGTCGGCACATATGGGTGCCGCAAGCCATTTACATAGAATGGCGTGTAGCCATGCGACGAGTGGGTCGCATTATTGAGCGCGAACGCGACCAGCGGGAGCAGGGAGCTCCACGTCCGCGGATGCTCCGCACAGTGTGCACGGAGCACATCTTCAACCACCCGGCTGACGCGCTCAGTCTGACCATCAGACTGCGGGTGGTCAGTCGTTGACATATCCAAGCTGGTGCCAAGGTGAGCGAACAGCTCACGCCAAAAGGCACCGGTGAAGCGAGGATCTCGGTCGCTCACGATGGAGCGAGGCATTCCGTGCAGACGGAAAACGTGCTCGATGAAGAGCACCGCTGTCTGCTTGCCAGACACACTGGCTTTGACCGCTGCAAGATGCACCATCTTGCTCAGGCGGTCAACAAAGACCACCATACCCGTGCGGCCGAATGCATCGGCTGGGTATCCGAAGATGAAGTCCATACTGATGGACTTCCATCAATCCGACGGGACTGGCAATGGGTGTAGCGGCGCCTGACTGCTTGGTGCAGGCTTCACCCGCCGACACCGCTCACACGAACGCACATAGTTCGTCGCCCACTTGAATAAGTGGGGCCACCAAAAGTGCCGGGCCACGCTGAGAAATGTTTTCTCACGGCCGAGGTGGCCCGCATGTGGCACGTCGTGGTGCTCGGACAATATCTGCTCGCGCAGATCAGCATCGTTGGGAACAACGACACGCAGATGCTCGCTATCTGCTAACGGATACCACAGCAGATCTTCGGCGTACGAAAATCTCATGATTTTCGCCTTGATAGCCGGTGAGAGCTGAGTGCTCTCGCCGCGGATGAACCTGATCATCGCTGAGCACTCCTCGTCGAGTGCATATGCGGCGATGATCGCGTCGCGCAATGGTGTCGTGACGACACTGACGACAGCACGGGCCAACTCGACGTGGCCGTCGTCAACATTGCGCAACACGCGCAACACGGACACTGCAACCTCGAGCACAGGTCGAGAGACCGGCTCCATGTCGGG